>CM052548.1:6249222-6271318 GCA_028533065.1 Trachops cirrhosus | reverse complement strand
TTGGGAAAACTGTAATAACATAATCAATAAAATATACTTAAGAAAAGAATAGAAGAAAACTGATGTTGAGGCCTAGCTAGAACAGATGAAAGGGGAAGGTGGTACCTTGTGTATTTCCCCTCGTGTGCCCAGGTGTAATTAGCACACACACACCAGCTCCACGGCCTGGTGGGGAGAGAGAGAGGAGGCTGGTATCCCGCTAACCTGGCCAGAATCACCATTTTGTTCTTTAGGGAACGTAGAAAATTTCAAGTCCTAACCCCATGTTTCTTGGTCTAAATATGGAATTTTTACAATGTGCAAGATCCTTTAAGAATGTACATGAACAGCTGCAGGGGTCGTATCAAAAGGATTTGCTGTCCACCTGAACAAGCTCCTCCTGGCCCCAAATTAGATAATGTGAGCATCAATAAGGATCATGCCTGCGATGTATTGAAATTTATTAAATATGTTTAGAGTCATGAGCTGACAATGATATGAAGACAATGTCCACAAATAGCCTCTTTGGTGGATTCGAGGAGAGCAACCTCTTGTTTTGAAAACCAGGACATAGAATGGGTCAAGCACTCAATCCGCCTTGCCTGTAGGAACTGTGCCTCCGTGTACCAAATTGGTGAGAAGGGGAAGTTTCTCGTGAGAGAAGCATGGCAGTTCAAATGAGGAAGAAATGACTGAATTGGAGTGTCACCATTTCGCAGCCCTCTAATGAATGATCATCTGTGGCATTCACCCAAACAGGGGCCACGAGGCACCGTGTGCCTCCAGACAGACGTCTGCAACACTGCCTATGAAGAAACAAATGTTTATTATTTCCGAATGATTTTTCTGCCAACTATAAATATCATAAGTATCCCCGGAAGGTGTATTTCATGTCCTGGCATTTCCGGCTCGTTCTTTGAGGTGCTCCTTTACAAGTGGGTTTCAAAGACAAAGTGAGGGAATAATATGCAAATCAGTGAAATCTCCAAACTTAGGATAATGTGCTGATGTCACGCTTTCTTTCTAACCCTTAACTACATTAGAGCGAAATAAGACTGTGGGGTCATCCAAACATTACTGCATCGTCAGCTCCAGGAGATCAGGCTGTCTTGTCTACCATCATATCCGAGGACTCTATCATCGTATTTGGCATCAAATACATAAACAACAAATATTTTCAAATAAATGAACTAGTTAGTAGCAGAGGAGGGAAAAAAAAGTCCCAGCTCTGCTAGTCTTTAGTTGTTTGACCTTGGGAAAATCCTTTTGTATCTCTGGGCGCTGATTCTCTCATCTGTAAAATCCCTCCTCTGATACAGTCTTGTAGTGAGGATAAAGTGCGGTAATGGATGAGGAGAGAGTTCTCAGCCCTGTGAGTATGGTACACAAATAGAAAAGCACCATCAGCTGTTTTCTATTATTAACAAAGCTGTTTTAATATTTAAAATTGCACTGTAGTTGGGGAGTTTCTGAGGCTCTGGTATTCTGGGAGGAGGGAAAGCTGTGGAAATGGGGAGCGTGCGCTTATCCTGAGGGTTCGCCGTGCTCAGTCACTGAGGACCCTTCCCTGTCACTGTTGCATCGCTAATTCCCACAGCCCTCTGCGGGAAGCATCTCTACCCTGCTGTGTCGGTGAGGAAACTGAGGCTTCTGGGGGTCATAGAGACTATGGTCACACCAAATGGGAGATGGACGTGAAATTGAAACCCAGATCTTTCTAACTTACAAACCTGTGATCTTTCCACTGCACCTTCAAATGAAGTGTCTAACACATTTGAAATTATGTGCTTGTGCTCTGTCCAAATGAGTAGCTTGACTTTTATTTTCCTTAACTCTTCTCTTCCTGAATAAAGGCATGGGAACAGCCAGCTTCTGGATCCAGGAACCTGCTTTGAACACATTTCTAAGGGGTCTCTAAAGTAGGTCTCTATGTTCACAAAAAGACCTACTTTAAAGCCACACAGAGAATTACGGCGTTGCACGAGCTTCGGCTTCACCCGAATTCTCTTGCATCACTCTTTCTGACCATCCTCTACTGTCCCGAGGTTCCTACAGCTTTGGTTCTGCATTCCTCGGGAGTGCTGGAAAGGAATGGAGCTGCACTAACTCCCCGTTGCCCCTCACACCCTCTCCTCAAGCGCCCATTCCTTAGGCAGGGTTGCGGGTGTGCTGTACTTAGGAAAACTGTTTCTAGGACTCCTCCCACCCTGGGGATCTCTAGAGGACCATCTGCACCCGTACACCCCTGAGGCTGACAGGGGCCAGGTGCCCTGTGCCCCCTGACCCCGAAGAGCACTGTCTCACTCTCATCCCCTGCTGCCTGCCCTCAGGGAAACACCAATCGCTTTCCCGGACATGCTCACTTCTGCTTCTGGAGCTTTGAGTTCAAGAAAGCCTGGGCCCGGCCAGCATTGTCCCAAACGGCACCTCTGCAGCGGACGCTCCCAAGAGGGTGGAAGACACTGTCAAAACTGGCATCACTTCGTGGAGCTGCAGATGTCATCTAAAAGCCTGCCCCACTCAGAGGGACGTTCAGGTGGTCAGTGGTCTGTGAAGCGGTCAGTGCCAGACAGCACTCAGAACAGCAGGCGGACGTAGCGCTCGGGCAACAAATGCTGGCCGTCGTCGTTATTCCTCTTGCTCTCCACTCTTGTTTCCCAGCGAATATTCCATATTTTAAGTTAGCTTTTCCCTTAATCATCAGGGGAGGGGGTGGGATAACCTCTCAGGGGCTCTCTCTTCAAGAACGGCCAAGAGACGGAATCCAGTGGGGATCTTAGGTATTGTGTTAAATACGCGAAAATGATCGCTCAGTCCTGACAGCAGAATCTTAGGAAGATCCTAACACAGGATGATCCTTTATGGAAGAAAATGGAAAAATCTGGACAGAGATGGGGTTGGGGTTTTTTATTTTCAGTTTTTATGTTTTAGGAAAATCTGTATCAAAGCTGTCAGATAGAAACCTAAATATCAAAGCACGTGCCTTGCTCTTAAATATCCTGATTTACTTCCTTTCCTTTCCCAATTGGCCAGTGCGGAAACCATTCAATGGAGACGCCTCGTGGCCTCTACCTTGTGCCGTTCTCACAGCCCCCTACAGCAGCGCCTGAGAAATTAGCTAAAGAGAGAGCCCAGCTGCACGGGAATGGCCTGATATAACACAATCTGAGTGTACTATCTCGTGTTCTGCTTTGCCGGGCTGGGATTAGAGCTGCCAGCGAGACCGAATTGGGCCTTATCTCCCTCTGGGGCAGCTCCAGGCTTCAGCTGGATGCCCACATGCATAAACCACAGCGTTGCGGAGCAGAGCGCCTCGCGTCCTCCTCATGCCCAAATCCCAGCAAGGCCGCGCCAAGCAGGGCGCCTCTGAACCAAATAATCACGGGAGCCGCTGAATAATGCATGAGAGCAGGACCCTCGCTGGCACATTTGAAACTGTACTGGGAGGAACTGTGCGCAGCAAGATAGCAAAAACAAGCCCCTGGAACATGCATTCCCTGAAATTTATTCTTGCAGCAGCCACTGGGGGGGAAGTGAAAGCAAATGTGACAACCGCCCGAAACTCATGGGTTTTGGTGAGTCTGAGACTCGTGGGTTTCACAGCACTGTGAAGGGGCAACCTGACAGGATTGAATTTTTTATCTTATTGATAAATACTAAGTCTTCCTCTGGGGAATGGAGGGTGGGCTGAGCATCATTGAGAAATGACCGGTATTCTCCGGAAGTCTCTTTGTTCGTGCTTTTGTTTGGTTGGTTTAGCGCCATGGGCGACTTCCCTTAATTCGAGTTAGCTGACACCTGGACATTGCAGGGAAACCGACGCTCAAGAGGCTGTTGGTTTGAGGACCCGCGCTGCGTGTAATCGGGCAAGGGGCCTCCGACTTCCTGCTCCGGATGTCGGCTTTAATATAGCTGCAGAGCTGCTGAGTGGGATTTCATTCCACAAATGTTTAGTCGTTCATTTGCTCTTCCAGCTGATCATTAAGTGCCAAAGAGACAGATCTTTTTAGAAGCATGCTTCCTGACCACCAGGTCACAAACCCTATTCTTGCTGTCCAGGAACGTCCATCACAGGCTCGTGTCCTGGGCAGGGCACCTTTCTTGCCCAACCGAGAGGGAGCCGAGCCAGGAGCCTGTTTGACAGTCCTCCCTCAGCTCCCAGGTGGCCCGTCCTCTGGTGCTTGATGAGGTCAGGCTTCATGCGATGGTCCTGTCCTCTCTCCTATGTTGACTGTGGTCGCTATATTTTGGCATTTCGAAAATGAAATGGGGGCCATCCTCTTGACTTGGAAACTCTGCTGCTAGCCATTTATTCTCCACACAAATAGTCTGGCCCAGGATCTGCCTCAGATTACTGTTTCTAGAATACCCTGACAAACAGAATCAGCCTCACTGTCCAAATCAGGGAGATCGGTCATATAAGTTATGGTACATCCATAATTGGAAGAGTATGCTTTTATCGAAGGTTATTAAGTAAGATGGAAAAAATGTTCACCCTGTATTTTTGAGTTTAATATGCAGGTTGAAATATCATGTACCTTATGATCTCCAATGAGTAAAAGAAAGAAATTGTGTGTGTGTGTGTGTGTGTGTGTGTGTGTGTGTGTGTTTAACAGTGGCTATACCTGAGTGAAGTGATGTAGGTGATTTTATTTCCTTCTTTTTCTCCTGTTCTGCTTTGCTCATATTTTCCATAATGACAACGTATTGCATATCTAAATGGGGGAAGGGAGGGGAAATTGATGATAAAGAAAAATAAAAAGCCAGACCAGCTACATCCAAAGTAGTCTCCCTTTAAAGTTACCCGGCACACAGTTAAGAAAAGGGATGCAGAGCCTCTGTCGTGCTGAGGGAAGCGCTGTGGGCGTTCCTCTCTTCTCTTTTTACCCGTTGAAAAGAGTCTGGATTTCTGCGTCCTAAGAAAAACAAAAATGCCTTAGCCCGAAGGGTCTGGCTGCTTTGTCAGTCACTGTGAGGGAGGAGGTGAGGGCAGCTTGGTGGGGGCCTGGGGTGGCGGGCCATGCGTGGCTGCGGTGGGAGGTAGGATGTCTCCATTTTTTAAGCACAGTGCGGGACATCTTTGGAACAGATTGCCCGTTGCTCTGACATGCATCGCTGTCACCTTCCTAAAGTTCTTTATTACGATACTTAACAATCATAGTTCCTGATTTCTCATTTGCTTCAAACATCATTTTTAAATTCCTTCATTTGTTTTCGAGGCTTGAACAAAAGGCTATCCATCACCGTGTCAAAGGGCAGGGGGATCGCTAAGCTCTAACCACCGCAGCCCCCTTATTGGGTGCAGTATAATGCAGATAATACTTCGCTAAGAGGATAAGAATGGGCAGGCCTTAGTTGGTATACGTGACTCCACAGGAAGGCAAGAAATTAATTCCATTCTGAGTTTGGAAAGTGACTGCAGTACACAGTCCAGCAGCGGGAGGGGGAGCTAAGTTTCACTTTTTAGAAATGACCCCTCATTTCCAAACCAGTTGAAGATGCATGGCTGTCTGTGCATGCTCTGTGGTGGGACCACAGGTCTCCCTTCAGTGCCCCCAGGTCCAATTTACAAGCTCTCACGACAGTCTTTGTGCGACTCTTGAGCTTTGGCGAAACTTGATTGCATAGGGAAAACTCCTTTCAAAGTCTGGGCGGGGCGAGAGGAAGAAGGAGACATTGATTATTTCCCATACGTTTTATAAGATCTGGGCTAAGAAAAATGCTTAGCCTGGGCCAGCGCTGTCGGGTAAGGCACCAACAAGTCAATTTCCTGGGCATGTCACCATCCGAATTCCTGAAGCAGTGGCTGATAAAGTGTTTGTATTGATTCATTCCACAAACACTGAATGCCTTGTACGCCATGGTGTACAGGGTCTTGGAGTGTAGGCTCTGAGGGATGAGAGGTGGGTAAGGCCTAAAGTCTGTTCAAGGGATAAGGCATTCCCTGGTCACTGGTATGAAGTTAAATCATGAGCATATGTACATGCAATGGAATATCACTCAGCCATAAAAAAGAATGAAACAAACTCATAACCACAGGGAACAAATTGATGGTTGCCAGATGGGGGCGGGGGCTTGGGGAGACAGGTGCAAAAGGTATTAAGAAGTACAGATGGGCAGTTATAAAAACTGTCAAGGGGGTGTGGTGGAGTAGAGCTTAAGGAATGTAATTAACAATATCGTGGGAACTATGTCTAATGGCAGATGACCACTAGAGTTATCGTGGTGAACATGTCATAAAACATAAAATTTCTTGGCTGTAATTAAAAAAAGTCTAATTCCTTTTTGAAAAAGATAAAACATGAGAGGCAGAGATTTCAGGGTCGCAGAAATTCCTCCTGCTGAGGCCATAACAGAGGACGGGCTTGAGGAGTTTCTACGTGAGCTGCTTTTTGTGGACGCATCGAGGTGTGGAATGTGGAGACAGCCTCTTTGTTGCTTGATTTTACGAGGGTTAAGCTAGTAGTGGAGGGAACCCAGGGGTGGGTAGCAGTAGGTTTACGGTTGTAAGTACATGAACCATCGATTTTTCTTGCATT
Source organism: Trachops cirrhosus (assembly GCA_028533065.1). Taxonomy (NCBI): domain Eukaryota; kingdom Metazoa; phylum Chordata; class Mammalia; order Chiroptera; family Phyllostomidae; genus Trachops; species Trachops cirrhosus. The sequence goes on along the minus strand of CM052548.1, from coordinate 6,264,800 downwards.
ATTGATTTATTAATTATTGTATTACTTATTATTGTTGTTAACCTACTCTTGCCCACCCCTGTATATTTATTAAACCTCCTCTGTGAACCTGGCATTTTGTAGGTTCTTTCAGATGTGTTCTCATTACCTAGGCAAGTCATGGCCTCGTAAAAGGGAATATTTTTTTATTATAGTATAGTTGACCTATACTATTATATTAGTTTTAGCTGTACAGCACAGTAATTCTGCATTTATATGCCTTATGATGCGATCACACAATGTGCCTGGTAGCCATCTGTCACTGTACAAAGTTATGATATTATTGACTATTTCCCGTGCTTACATTACTTCCCCATGACTTCTTTGTTTTATAGCTGGAAGTTCATGCCTCTGCTTCCCCTTCATCTGTTCCACCCACCCCTGCTCCTCTCTGGCAACCATCAGCTTTTTCTCTGTATATATGAATTTTTGATTTGTTTTGCTTGTTTGTTTTGTTTTTTAGATTCCACATGTAAGTAAAATCATATGTACTTTGTTTTTCTCTACCTAAGTTATCTCACTTAGCAGAATATAATCTAGGTCCGCTCATGTTGTCCAGAGTGATAAGATTTCAAATAACAAGTATCGGCGAGGATGTGGGGAAAAGGGGATGTTCATACACTATTACTGGTGGGATTGCAAATTAACACGGCCACTGTGGAAAACAGTACGCAGGTTCCTCAAAAAATCCAAAATAGAATACCATATGACTCAGCAATTTCGCTTCTGGGTATTTATCTAAAGAAAATGAAAACACCCATTTGAAAAGATATATACACCCCTATGTGCATTGCAGCATTATTTACAATAGACAAGATATGGAAGCAACTAGGTGTCCATCAACAGACGAATGAATAAGGAAGATGTGATATATATGGAATCGAATATTATTCAGCAATAAAAAAGAAAAGTGATTTTTTAATCACCACAGGCTGAGTGATTCCAGCATCTTCTATCTCTTATTCCACCATTCTGATGAGCACATTAGACCCGCCTCTTGTCCATCGCAGAATTGAAAGGGAAGGGTTAGATGGCAGGAGAGAAGAAAATACCGAGGAGGGAAAGGAGGCTTGGAGGGGACTGAAAATGAGGAAGGGGTAGGGAACAATGGCAGATGAGTGTCTATTTTTTTAATCCTCAGGGAGACCTTCTTATCCACACCCACGTTTCTGGGTTCCTCCCTGTTGGTCTCCCACCATGGCTGCCAAATCTCTCTCCTGGCCTACTTTTGTCCACCCTAAATACTGTTGCTAAATGAGTCTTTCTAAATCAACACATTTTCTCTTTTAGCAGTTCACAGTTGTTTTCAGAACCCATGACAATTTGGCCTCAGCATCCTGTTCTAGTTTATGCCCTCCTTCCACTCATTCATTTATTAAACAAACGTTTAGTGGAAAATGCAAACATGAACTTCCTGGTCTAATGAGGCCGCTCTGCTCTCTGTACGTTCTTCAGTATTCTGTGGCTCTCCCGTCTCCTGTAACTTGCTAATCAGTGCCTTTTTCTAATCTACCACCCTGGTACCCACAAGACTTGAGGACATTTTATTGTATTTTTTATGTTCTTCACATTTCCTAGAGAGGATCCTCACATGTAACAAACCTTCAATAAGCATGTCTTAATTAAATGGCGATGATTAAAGAACTGAGCAATTATATGATAAACTGCTTAGAGAAACAGGTTCTTGAAGCAGTGGGGAAGAAAACTTGTAAGTTTAACATTTGTAAAGAATCCACCTCTTTGTTACTATTTACCTATTGTTTGAAATATTCAACTTTTCACCCAAAGTCCATATTGACTATTTCTCTTTGTGTATCAACCATCATAAGCAAATAATGGATGTTTTAGAAGATTACATGTCTTTTTATTTTATCCACACATTTTAGACATTCAAAAATAATATCAGGTTAGTTTTGGGGAGAGGAAAAAGTGATATTTATCAAAGGCAATATTAACCTTTGTCACTAAAATACATTACTTTCTAAAATAAAATACATATGATTATCATTTCTTTTATAAAGCATCATTTATTGAGCATTTGCTGTGAGCAGGACTTTGTGTGAGATACTGTGGGACACAGGCCGAAGGTCCAGTTATCAAAAAGGACCTTGAAGGGCAGGTGTGGCCAAGACTTTGACATGCAAATCAGAAGTGCGGTAAGTGATGCAGTGCTTCCTAGAGGCTGGAAAAGTCAGGGAAGACGGAGGAGATGCTGGCACTGGGTGCAGGAAGGTAATTGGGATGCAGATGAGCAGAGGGAAAGTCAAAGCCTGAGGGAAGGCAGCGAGGGCCTTGTGCAGTATTTAGAGTTTTTAAACATGATGACCTTGCAGCAGTGCGCGATGCTACAGTGACTTCTAAAGCAGCCACGGAGAAGAGTGTGTTCTGTGTCCTAGGAATTTAGGAAGCCATGGTGGTTCCTATGGTGACTGTCGGTTAAAATGGTTATTGAAGTAACCGAGGCACCAGTGCCCTAACCTTCCCCAGGATGTGGGTATTTGTCATCATTACCCTGAGGCCACAAGAGTGACAATGCTGAAGAGCTGCAGTTGTGCCACAGACATTCTCGCAGAAATTCACCCAAGCTCTCAACGAAGTAGGTGGCCAGTGGGAAACCAGCTGTCAGGCTGCTGTCACCGACACGAAGTTGCCTGTCTTAGGGATAGTTCCGGTCCAGGGAGATTGGCAGAACATCTCCTTAAGCTGGGGGTTAGAATTTCTTTTACTTTACCAAAACCACTGGATCCCTGAGATCTCTGTGAGGACAATGTCATCATCATCTCTGGGTCCCCAATGCCTAGCCCCAGTGCTTGGCAAATATGGAGCTGGGGGAATGCAGGTGGGGGGGTGGGAGGAGGTGCTCAGTTAATGTTTGGAAAGCTAACACATGAGTGAATGGATAGAGGAAGAGGAAACATAAGAATTCACTTATTTACATTTCTAAAACTTGGGGGGAGTTTTGGTCAATGGCAAGGATGTATCTATGAACAGGTGATGCTCAGTCTAAGCTTAGGAGATCGGAACGGGAGTCCATGAAGTCCTCCGTATCGATACCAGCTTTGCCCGGGAGCTGCTTGTGCTTCCTCTCTTTTCCATTGTGCTGTTGAACAAGTAAGGCCTGAAAAAGGAGACTTGCAGCTTTCAGTAGTCCTGAACCCTTTCAGTATTTTCCTAAGAAACTGAGGTGGAAGTTGTGTGGGAGCAGAAGGAAATGAGTTTGGGTTGTTTTGGGGTGGGGAGGAGATTTCGTGATGCTGGAGCCAAGCTGGTGCACAGTGAAGGCTGGGTGTGCGGACTGGAGGTAGACATTCCTTCATCAGCGATTTTTGCAGTTTTCTGTCTGAAAGTAGAAAAGCACCTGAAAGGAGAAGGAACTAGAAATGAGAAATATGATTTAATGGATCGAATTTGGGGGGGATTTTTCTTCCACAGTTGATTGTTCTTCCACCCTATTATCTTATTTTTATTATTAGTCTATGTTTCCATTTTGATTGCTTTGTGGGATTGAAACAAACAAAACAGACATGAGAATATATCTGATAAGGCAAAACCTAAATGCTATTAGCCATTCCATTCCAGACCTATGAGTTGGGACAACTTTGGATTTCATCCATATAAATGTTCCACTCGTACATTTTTATATCTTGATGTCAGAGTTAATTTTAGTTACAAATGGGCCTCTTACCTATTTGGCGAGTAGAATTTACAGACATTTGGGACTTATTACTCATGTAAATGTGGCCCTACTCCCTAGTCAGTCATTGTTAAATATAATGTGAAACTGAATAAAATTAAATTTGAAACCAAGACCATTTTAAGCTTGTATCAGCTTTAATCAGCTTTGAGAGTATGTCGATTTTCAATGAAATGAAGGCATCGGGAACTCTATGGCCAGTTTCCTCGAGTGACACAAAGCCTCTAAGATTCCAGGAGCAGGTTCCAGTTAAACCTGGTCACAAACCATCGTGCTCCCCAGTCCCGAAACCCTGCAGGTCATCCCACTACTTCAAACCTCTGGAATGTGCCCAAATATGAGACATACCAAATGTGAGGGTGAGACGTCAGTAGATTACCATCATCTTCGTTATTTAAATCCATTTTTTTGTGTTTTCTGTTTTGCCCAATTAACAGAAATAATAAGTTTTCCATGTGTGGTTTTATTTGACCCAGGGCAAAGGTCTGTCTGATTTAAATTCTTCTGCTTGCTATCTTTAACCCCCTCCTGAGTTACATCATAGTCATTATTATGTCTCTGTATTTACTGTGAAATTGTTTTATGAATTAAAAGTCAATCTCCGCTTGTAGAATTAGAAAGAGAGCAAGTCCCCACATAGGACAAAAGCAGGATTAATAGTGACATGTCATAATACTCAACCATAATAACATCTCTGAGCAAAACTTTATCGCCAATATTTCTTTGTGGAGCCCAGGAGCTATGCTGGTCATTTTCTGATTTCCCTACTGACCTTTTGGGACATTTTCGTCCACTGATGGAACTGTCATTCTGTCACAGGGAAAGACAACAGAGTAATGTAACATGGTAACTGGCCAAAGTCAGGGCTCAGGCTGGCCTGTCCGGGCCGGCTTCAGTAAATTGCTCCTCGGATTTAAAGGGAAGCCAGTGTTACTTGAGATTTTGAAGTTTCTTTAGCACATTTCAAAACTATTTGGCAAGACATTCAAAATAACCGAGTACAGTAAATGTATAGTTTTAAATATTATAGTTCATCAATTCTTTAAAAAATAGCATAAAAACATTGTACCCTTAATATCCGTATACTTGTCATTGCTTTTAATAGGTATTACTTTCCTTAAAAAGCAGTTTAGATTGGCCAAGGGAAGCTTGGTGTTTTTTTCAGAATATTTCAGGACACTGGTCTGCCTAGTAAACACGGTGTGTTATTCCTGATGATGCGTGGTGGGCTGTGTGGCACTTTCCATTGGCAGCTGCTCAAATTATGAGAGGGATTTCCCTCATTTTGAATCCCATTTGCTTTCCTTTAGTGCCTACTCTTATGTCTTTACACACTGACTTCTCTAACTCTCTTCTTGCCCATTTAAGCCAGAGGTACCTTGAGCTTCACCTGATCATTTTGGAGCTAATCATTTATAAAAGCTATTTCTTTGCAAAGTTCCATGAGATGCCATTAGGTGAGATAAGACCTGTAATTATGATAACCATAGCACCTGACAACTAATAGCATTCACTGAATATCTGTTGCATTTTTATTTTTAAAATATCAATCTGGTACACAGGAATGCACAGGGGCTTTGAGATAATAATAATAAAAAAGCCTAGATTCTACTGCAGTTCAAGTACTAACTTCCTCTAGGACCTTGGGCTATATTTTCCACCTTTCTCAGTCTCTGTATTCTCAGTAGTTTTTAAAATGAATCTCTTCTTACAAAGTTCTGTTGAGGAGTATCTGTGCCAGTATCCATAAAATACCTGGCACAGTTCCTCGCACATAATAGTTGCTCAGTAAACATTAGTCTCCGCACACAACACATCCTTCCCCTACCCCACCTCCCTTGTAATCCAGAACCAGAGTGTAAACAGAAGAATGAGAGCCTTGGCTTCCAGCTTCGCCCCTTCTAGTCCCACGACCTCCTTGCATGTTTCCCTGTCAAATAGTCTCATGCCTACTACAAAAGTTTATTGTAAGAATCCAATAAAATATTTGATCGGTAATGACTTTCAAATATCATGATGCGTTTGTTTTCTTAATGTAAGGTATTGCCATTGCTGGTAGTAATTTATCAGAGGATAACTGCTGAATGGGTGAATGGTCTGGTCCCACCCTCCTCCCTCCCCACACTGGAGCAGGGAGGAAAAGCCCAGCAAACTTCATGCTGAAAACTGGTTCACATGTGTTTGTGGAAATATGCGCATGTGGGAACATTCAGCCGATCAGATCAGCGCAGATCCAGCCAAACACTCTCCCGTGAACACTGGGCAGAAGAGCCGACGGCTGAGTGCTGACGTAAACACTGCAAAGGTTTAGCACCCCAGAGTTATAGTGCTCAATGAATGACTGACACTCTTCCTTTACTTTCTTCCAGGAATTTCTATTACATCACAATGTTGCGCGATCCAGTGTCCCGCTACCTGAGCGAGTGGAAACATGTCCAGAGAGGGGCTACGTGGAAAACCTCCCTCCACATGTGTGATGGGAGAAGCCCCACCCCCGATGAGCTTCCCACCTGCTACCCCGGGGATGACTGGTCTGGGGTTAGCTTGCGGGAGTTCATGGACTGCGCCTACAACCTGGCTAACAACCGCCAGGTCCGCATGCTGGCGGACCTCAGCCTGGTGGGCTGCTACAACTTGACTTTCATGAACGAGAGTGAGAGGAACACCATCCTACTGCAGAGCGCGAAGAACAACCTGAAGAACATGGCCTTCTTTGGGCTCACGGAATTCCAGAGGAAGACACAGTTTCTCTTTGAGAGGACATTCAACCTCAAGTTCATCTCCCCCTTCACACAGTTCAACATCACGCGGGCTTCCAACGTGGAGATCAATGAGGGCGCCCGCCAGCGCATTGAGGAGCTGAACTTCCTGGACATGCAGCTGTATGAGTACGCGAAAGATCTCTTCCAGCAGCGCTACCACCACACCAAGCAGCTGGAGCACCAGAGGGAACGGCAAAAGCGGAGGGAGGAGCGCAGGCTGCAGCGGGAGTCCAGGGGCCACCGGTGGCCCAAAGAGGACGGGAACACAGAGGGCGCAGTCACTGAGGACTACAACAGCCAGGTGGTGAGATGGTGACCCCCTGCCCTCTCCTCCCTCCGCAGCAGGGGGGGTGATCAGGTGCACTGACCTTCTGTGGCATTCCCTTAGAGACTGTTGGGCCATTCCGAAGGCATCTGGCCATGTGTGGCTTGAGCTGGACACATCACATGCTTCCTCTTTGTCTTCATATTACCCAGAAGGAGATGATGAGGCTTATTCTTTTCTTCCTGACATTTTCCAATCCGGGATATTAAGTAGGGCAAGAATGCCCCCGGTGTAGGTTGCGCTGGCAGGTCGAGGAGAGAAGCGCCAACAAGGAAACAGTCCTTGGCATCTCCTCCGCAGCAGCATAGGTGGTCCTTTGGGGGACTGGAACCCACAGAGGCAGACATGAAAAGCCGAGCGATGGCTTGGATGTTCTGCTGAAACTGGTGTGCTTCCTGCCGTCTCTGTAATGGAAATACTGGTCTGTTTCAAGAGCGAGAACAAGAAGTCCCTTTCAACCCTTTGATGAGGTTTCTGGCCAGCCCTCACTTTGCTGTTGGCTGTCATCTTTGAACTCTATTCGAATGTGGTTTAAGTCATAAGAAGAGTAGTGTGTTTTGTTGCAGTCTTTTAAAGCAAGATTTTCCCACTCTTGACCATCACTGGAGACTCACCTCGTACAAAGCGCTGTGTCCTAGCCCTGAGCCACGTTTTCTTCCCCACTTTTTAGGGAACGGCAAGACAGGGGTGCCGGTGGCCCCGATGGTAGGGGCATTTGGGAGAAAATGTACTTATTAACTAATGGCTAAGGAGATCACAAGTTACCAAGTTTTATTTGCGATGTAAGGAATGAATGCTAAGGGGAAAGAGAGCAGGAAGATAAACATATGTCTACCGTTTCCAAACTGGCTACAGAACTTCGTTTTATTCTTTTTTTTAAAGAATGTTTCAGAGTTTTGCGTTTTTGGAGCTGTCATCTTCTTTGATATGGTACTGCCGGGCTTGAAATCTGCTGTCACAGAGGAAGAGACATTTCAAAGGAATTTGGGCTGAAGATGGGAGCTTAGCTAGCAGGTATACAAAAGGTCCCTAAATAAATAATAATTTTGATTTAGGCCAGGAGACATGGAACACAAGGGGATGGTTACCCCAGGAGTTTAAAAAGAGTCTGTCTCCGAAAGCCTTGCATATTTCTAGCCTGATAACCTTTTCCTCCCTCCACGGACTTCATCTGTTGTTAGACGGTGGCTACAGCTGGCGAATCTGGCTAGACTCACAAGGGTGTCCAACCTGTGGCGTGGGGGCCGCACGCAGCCCAGGACAGCTATGAATGCGGACCAACACAAAATTGTAAATTTACTTAAAAACGATCAGAGATTTTTTTCCTTAGTGTTAATGTATTTAATGTGTGGCCCAAGGCAACTCTTCTTCTTCCAGTGTGGCCCAGAGACACCAAAAGTTTGGACACCCCTGGTAGAGTGTATGAAACCGAACCAAAAACATGCACTGCATTGCCGAGTGTTTCTTATTTTCACCTTTTTCCAGTCGCCACTACAATAATACAGACTGTTTTTTTTAATAATAAGGGGAGACAAATGGGAGAGGAAATAGACAGCCCTTGCCTACCCTTCGGTAGGAGGATCAGAGTGAGTAAAAGAAATTTCACAACAGATTGATCTGATCAATCCCCTCAAGGAGCTGAAGGCAAAATGAGTGAAACTCCTAAATCAGATTGAAAAGCCTATTTCATTGATATCCAGCGTGTTTGATGTTTAAGCCAGCTTTGTCTAAGCCACATCTCAGCCTCCAGAACATTCTCTCTGGGGTTGAGAGTCAATCAACCCACCGGCATTCGTGGAGTGCCTGCCCGCATGGAGGGGAGTCTGGTGCCTCCATCAAAGAGAGATCTGGGGAAGTTGCTTAGGGACTGCTCTCACCACCCTTGGTGTCATCTGTCGTGCAAGGGAAGGCATTATGGGGGACCTCCCTTCTGCCAGGAACTGCGGGAGACCCGTGTCCTACTTTAAATCTATTCTCCACCAGTTATATTTTATTAGCCCCAATTTCATAGATGAGTAAAGGGAAACCCACTGACAATAAGTAGTTTCTCATGAATCGTGAGCTAGGTCTGGCGGACTGCGAAGTGCAAGCTCTCTTTGCTCCATCATGGTTTCCACATGGGATAAAATCTTCCTGCCAAGCATGCAAGAATCCAGCCGCTATTGCCAGGAACATATGTCCCATACGGATGGTACAGCTGCGACAGCACCAAGTTGGCAGTGACCCAGAGCCATCCGGCATTGGGTGAGTCCAGCCCTTTCTGCATCACCGACCTATCAATGAGCTCAGAGACTGGCGATTTTTTAGGCAATTGTACTTTTGAGCTATACGTAAAGGTGAGTTAAAGGGGCCAAGTACATACAGGGTCTGACACAAATAATGCCCCCTTTTTATTACAAACTCTTCTATTGCAAAATCATAAGCATGTAATTCTGTAACATGACAATATCACACTCAAGCACACCATAGGACATTTTAGGTGAAATGTTCCAGTGAACACTATAAATTATCACACCCATATTTTGACCCTACCAATCACACTCAAACAGGCCTTATTTCTGCCGGACCCTGTGTTGCTTGTTAGTTGGTAGAGATTAGGCTCACAAAATATTAATGTTTCCTTTTCCAATGATTTGTTCCTGAGGTAGGGATGGAAGGAAGATTGCAGCTGGGATTCACAGGAAGCTCTCTCTCTCTATCCTCACATTTGGGTGTCAGGATCTAATACTCTGCCTAGGACTGCAAATTATCCTCTCGGCTGCCATCGTGACGCACACACGCACATACGTGTGCCCATATTCACACACTCGTGCCCACATCCACACATGCATGCACCACAATGATAATCCAGTATTTTTTCATGCAGGAAATCAAACAAGTTAGAAAGCATTCAGATAGTTTCTTTTAAACTCACTTTAAATTTTTGGCAGGGAATTTGTGCGTAGCTGAGACTTGGAGGCAGCCTCTGATAACTTCACACCGTTCCTGAGGCACCTCAGGATTTATATCAAAAGCGTATCCGTGGCCTTGCTGCTAAAAGCGTGATGTATGGTGCTCCGCTGGAGACCAGATATCGGGAGGCTCAGAGGAGAAACCACCTCTTCTTGTCGGCCCGAGGCCGGTGCTGGGCAAATTAAAAAGACCGACAAGGGCTTTCTCCTCATATCATTTCACTCTAAAGCAGCACACTTGTCATATCCCTGGGGTCCTGTGTTGATAGAAACGAAGAGGTGGGGATGCAGTTTGTTCTCCAAAAGTTGACTGCGCACCTACGTGCTGAGTGAAGCTCAGGGAAGCGATGCCAACAGAAGGCATCTGGGCCCAAGGATCCATGGGAAGTCGTCAGCCTTAATCCCAAACCAAAACAATTCCAGGCACATTAGTGTTAAAAGCCCAAGAAGAGAGAAACAATATTCCCCAGGCACTTCCACTCCTACTGCCTTCTGTAACTCCAAGTAGATAAGCCTTTCCGTCTCTGGACAAGGGCAGCCCAGGAACCAGATTGGGATGAGGTATCTGTACCTGTGTGTGTATGTTCAAGTAGTTATTATCATTATTATTACTACTACTATTGCTTGAGATACATAATGTCTATTCTGCTTCATTTACTGGCAGCCTCCTGTTGGTAACTGAAGAAAACACCGAGAATTATTTGGATTCCCTTTCTAATAATTAATAACATTAGCAATTAGTTTGAGACAACAGTTAAGGGTATCATGTGTGCTGTTCAAATTTATTAAAATGTATTTTCATCATCTAAATGAGGTAACTGTCATATAGAATTCAGCCAAAGGTTTGAAATACATGGATTTGTTCAAAAGTCATTAAAGAGATAGTATAAATATGGCAGAGAAGGTCTACCAGATAGACCTAAGGAGGTAAGCATAGATCATAAAAAGATAAGTATAAATGTATTGGATAGCATTCCCATTTGGTTGATTTAACAAAGAAACTCAAAATGATAGTGATTTCAATAAGATTGAAGAATTGTTCTCTCAAGAGACAAACTGATTGGATAACTCTGGTGTGTGACATTACCAGAAGGTAGCACCCTCTCTTGCTTTTTCATTCTAATGTGCAGCTTCTACTTCATGGCCCAAGATGACTGCTTCAGCTCCTGCCATCTCATCTACATTTAAGACAGCAGAGAGGCAATGGACAAAAGTTGCACATATCACTTTTAGTCATATGTTATGAGATAGCACCTAGCCATGAGCTACATTTAGCAGCAAAGATAACCAGGAAATGTCTTTATTATTGGTTGCCATGTGCCTTGATATATATGAAGGTCCTATTATTAAAGACACAATGTAAAAATTAATACTGATAAAACTATTGATACTGATAAAACACAAAGGGAATTTAAAAATATTTCAAGTGCTTTCCAATGTCACCTATGTTGTCATATGTTTTACAATGAATAAGATTAAAATTCATAACTTTATATAGTATTTGATGCTTTTTAAAAACATTTTTACACTTAGTATCTCATTGCTTTTCACCACATCCTTATATGTCAAATAGAACCTCTATTCATTACCCATTAAATGGTGTGACATGGAAACTCAGAGATGTAGAAAGATTCCCCAAAGGTTCTCGTTTACTACCAAGAAAGCTGCCCAGAGTCCAGTCTCTTGACTTCATAGCCTTTCCTACTACTTTCCGCTGCTCAGCCTCAGTACTGGGTTTGCGAATTGAAAAAATATGGACCTAAATCCTTACTGATTTATATCTCTCCTTGCCTTCCTGGAACTGCCGTGACTTAGGTGATGCCAAGGAGACTGGCAGAGTTGGCCCTTCAGGACCTGCTTCTAGTGAGGGAGCCTGTGATCAGGAGTGAAATTGGGAACTGTTGGCAATATTGTGGGGGCCACCGCAAAGCACAGGCACTCCCACACTTCCTGCTGGACGTTCACCCCGTCCGATCCAAAAACTACTCGAGGGGATGCCGAGGGGATGTGCTTATACCTCCTCAGGGAAGCTCACTGTTAGAAATACGAAGAATCAGTAGCAGCCTGAATAGTGAAGCTTAAGGGGTGATCAGTAGAACCCCTCTAACAAATTGCCCTTCCTCTCTACCTCTTCCCCAGGTCCCTAGAATTTTATCAGCCACTTATTCCTTTGGTTCTTAAAGTGGTTTTTTTTGGGGGGGTTGTTAAATGAGTTTCTTTGCACATTTGCTGAGAGAGGAAATGCCCCTTCGGCTGTCATGAGTTAACACCTTCACGCAGACTTGATCTGATTCCGTTTCAACCATGACCTCTCGCTGCGAGGAAGGCCCTATAAAATAGGATCACGCAGCAGCTCAGGTTAGGGAGAGAGGGGATAACCACAGGGAAAAAAAGTAGGGCTCCTAAAGAGGGAGAAGATTTTGTACAGGTGGAAAGATGAGGAATTAAATATGTGCCAGAAAATACTGAAACAAAGAGAATGACTCATGTACAGCTCCTGTCCTCAAGAACAAAGGCAGGCTGGGGACTGTCATTCTTTTGGCTCATGAGACAGGGCAAGAGCATGGGGACAGTTCTGGGGACTGAAATAAAGGCTGAATGAGTAGGGCGAGTTGGCTCAAGGAGGAAGCTGGGTGGGACTTAAGAATACCCTGATCTGATCACAGCTGTGTCTCCAAGGCTTTTCCTTTCCCGCAGTTGCTGCACCCCACGGCCGCAGGAGCTCCGACTCAAAGCCTCCGGCTGGCTCTCAGGGCGGGCTGAGGCTGAGGCCTCGGTGCAGTTGCGTCATCTCCGGGGCACCGGCAAAGGCTCTTTCTCCAACACACCTCCCGCTTTCTTCTTTTTGAAACCCCTTCCTCCATGTCTACTGGACACAACCCTGTTGTTCTCTGACCACATTTACCTGGACTCATTTGAACTGATTCCCTAAAACTTCGAATCAGCCCTTTTGGGCAAGTGGGTGGGTTCTGAAACCTATGTGTTTTACAGCTGAATGGATGGAAGGCACGCGGACCCGTCTTCACAACACTGGACTGAACCAATCGACCTTGCAGAGGTGCTGAGATTTCCGGAGGACTGGCCTTGCTTACGAACACCAGCAGCATCTGCAAGGCGAACAGCCCTGGACTTCCGGGCGAGGACTCGAGGGAAGCCAACAGAACTCCAGATCCGAGAAGGCGGAAGCACAGATGTTTCTAGAGCTTTCGTTGGACGTGGTCTATGGAAAAGACTACAGCTGTCACCCCTTGACACATTAAGTGGCATCTCCGTGAGTCCATTGTGCCGCTCTGTGCTAACTCATCAAAGGGCCAGATATCAGTGCTGAACCACCTCACTTCTAGCCAGGGAAAGCCATGTTCCAAGGAAGCAGAGTTCGTGCGATTTAGTCACTGTCACCTTTGTCTCCTACCAACTTGTTGCTATTTTTTTTAAGTCATATGATCAACTTTTCTCTTCTTTCCTTTTTTTTTTTTAATTCCCCCCAGAAGTACTTGCTGGGTTTGGCTTGCATTGTTTTTCATTTAATGTATCAAAGATGAAAACTGTTGGAAAGAAAAATCAGAACTTTTATCTGGTGCCCCCATTTTAGATGTAAAGATAGTTATATTCAATAGATAGTAAATTATTTCTCCTAAGAGATATTTCCTTTTGTTTCTGTGCAACAATATGTATGAACTCGGGTACTAGGAGATTGTATTGTGACATTATCAATCCTTATTGCTATTTAAAAAAACGATAGTTTGTAGAACTGAGGATTTCCATTGATGTGAAGCACAATTTAATGAATAAGTTAACATATTAAACTGTTGTGATGTCAAGAACAATTTTTCCCCTGTGGTTCTGTCAGACATTTTTGCAAAATGAGAAAAGTTTGTTAAACACTTTAAGGGATTTATGGGAACTGAATCCACAGGATCAGCTTTGTCAAACTCAAAAAATCCATGCTTTGGATACTGATGTGGTTATTGGATGTGAAACTTTAAAAGCATAAAAGACAAAGCAAATATAGATTGAAACAATTTAAAAGCTCTGAGGCCAGGGAGGATTTCACAGGCTCCCAAACACATAAGCTTCTGAAATCACGGTTCTCAGGAACCCTCCCCATTCACTGCACACTCCCGCACGTTGGCACTCGGTGGGAAATGTGGAAAAGCAATCTGGAGATGAAGGGAGGAGGAAAAGACGTGAGAAAGGATGCTGGGAGAGAAAACCAAGAATTGGAGCAAAGGCATTTGGAGCTCAGTCTAAAAGGAAGGAAAAGAGGGAGGGAGGAAAGGCGTGGGGGAGAGGAAATGAAAGAAGAAAAACAACAATAATGAAAAGTAATATGGACCTCTTCACAGTTTCAAAGTGTATGGCTTGTCGGATGTTTAAAAATAGCTGGCCAGTTCCTATTCCATAAGCCAAGAAACCAAAAACTAGGAAGTCAACATACTCAGCTGTTGGGACGTCAAGAACAGTTGTTTCCCCCCACGACTGTGTTAGACACGTTTGCGAAATGAGAACAGTTGTTTAAACACTTTAAGGGATTTGTGGAAATTGAATCCACAGGATCAGCTTTGTCAAACTAAATCATCCAGTACAGAACGTTTCTTGAATGATGAAACGTATCGTTTTCTTTTTATTCTGCAGAAGTGAGATTTGTGACGCCTCCCTTGTTTATGAGTGAGTGAGATTGGGAGCCTTAGAAAAAGGTCATTTGACCGTGTCCTCCTAACTAGTGGGAATTGTACGCAAAGGGAACTTGACTTGGAAACAATTGAGGTCAATACAGGAAAGGCTCCAAAGGACAACAGAACGCAACGCGAACACCGGTGCATGCTTGCGTGCACACGCACAGGGTCGGGAGCTTTCCTCCGCCAAGGGAAACCTCTGATAAGTTAAGAGAAGGACTAGGGAACAGCCAAGACTTACTCTTTCACTCGATTCACCTTGAAAACAGCATTGCAAATAAGATTGAAAAATATATCAAAAATATTGAAAATCTGCCCTCAATGCAGTAATGTTTTACTATCACTATATCTTTTCATATCAAATATAAATCTGAACATTAATTAAGTCAAATTTGGCATAATTATTTTTGTATTTTATAAGCAGTGTCAATTGTTTTTATCATTATAAAGTAATACATGATATTAGATAATTTGGAAAAGATAAGATACTGAAAAATCCATACATTTTAGAGTCAAATCCTGACATTATTTTTACCTATTTCCTGTCATCTTTTTATGCACTATCAATTAGAATAAAATTTTAAATAACAAAAGTTTTAGTAAATTAGAATAATAAATCTGTGTGACTTAAATACCATATATCAACATCTTAATGCCCATTCTTTGAAAACATAATTTTAATAGTGCTTATAACTTATCATTCTTATATTGTTGGGCATTCTGGTCATTGTCAACTTTCTCACTAATATAATTATCACCGAAGTGAATATATTTGTACACAAATAGCATCTATGTAAGTGTGTTTGTACGCCTGCTGGAGAGAGGGCAGTAGACCAGTAGATCGCTGGGTTGTATCTTCCTAACAACTCCAAAAGAAAAAATATCCCAGAGAGTCAAAATTACATAGATGCAGCTAAATGATTTGTGAAAAAAAGTTAAAATGAAAGTTATCCGTATCATCAAAATGGAGAAGCCAAAGAACTTATATGTACACCCCTTGGACATGAACTAAGGGGGAGGGGAGCTGGAGGGAGGGAGGGTGTAGAGCAGAGGGGGATAAAGGGGAGAAAAAATGGGACAACTGTAATAGCATAGTCAATAAAATATATTAAAAAAATAAAAGAAGCAATGTAGGCAAAAGGAAGGAAGAAA
>CM052548.1:6231627-6249122 GCA_028533065.1 Trachops cirrhosus | reverse complement strand
GGAGGTAAAGGTCAGATCTTCAGACTGGCGAGATATCTTCGCTCCAGGGTGCCCTGACGGGTCAGCTGAGGACTTCACTGCGAAGTACCCCAGTTCACTTTCCGCATCTGTCCCCTCCTGTGGCCCTCGCTCACCAACACGTTCCTAATCAACTTTGCGCCCACCCGTCTCCACCCCACACTCCGCCTTCCAGGGGCCTGGGCTAGACTTGCCCGAGGTCTAGCCCGCACCGCCTTCTGCAGAGTTTCTCCGTAGTTGCAGCGCCTGCAGATTTCCCTTCCTGTCTTTTGAGTTCAGCTCTGAACAGTTATTTTGGCATATTTTGTCCAAGATCTCTACGTGTTTATGGCTGAAAGGAGAATCTGTGTTAGCTCAGTCTGTCAAGTTCCCAGAAACAAGTCTGCTCTCAAATTTTTAAATCTCCTTTGATTCTGTGTTGCTGTTGCTTTTTCATTACTTGGCAGATCATCACATGCTTTTTATTTTGAGACTCCAGATTTTCACAATTAACTTTCACTCCTTTTCTACTTTGGGGGGAATTTTCCTCTGTTTGCTTATCTCTGTCGTGAACCTCTCTCTCTTGTGTTCATGCCCTTTAATAATATTTTTATTTTCCTACCTGTTGTTATATTTTATATATTTTACTCTACCTTTTCACACCTAAATTTTTTAGTTTTAATCTTATATTTATGCTTGGGTTTTTCCTCTTAATTTTCTTTTTCTAATTGATTGTTTTCAAACTTTGATTTTATTGGTCTTAATTTTTTATCTTTTATTTAAAAACACTGATTTTATCTATCTTTTAATGGCCCTTTCACTTTTATTGACAGTTTATCTTAATATTCAATTTTCTGTCAAAGATTATTTCAGTTTCCCACTGTTGGTTATAATTACCTCTTTTTATTTTTGCAACACATTTTATTCCTATTATTTTCAATCAGCATGTTGTGCTCGGGTAATTCTGCCTGCACAATTCCCGTTTCCTAAACTGCACTTGGATTTCTTAGGGGCCCTGGGTGTGCTCAGTTTTGTAAAAATTTCATGGATACCTGAAAAGAATATATGTACTGTATTATTAAATTACATACAGGGGTAGGTAAAAACAGGTTTACCATTGTGAGTGCATGAAACAGCGTTTATTCTTATATTCTTATTTATTAATTATTGTCTTATTTAATTGTGTTAAAACTGTGAACCTACTTTTGCCTGCTCCTGTATGTGAGAGATCTCTCTGATATAAATATATGTGAAATACATACACAAAGATATACATAATGTAAATTATAGTACACATGTATACATGCATATATGTGCATTAATATGAAATGTTTAATTTATCAAAGGCAGGACATGCTAAAATCTGCCACTAGAACTGTGCTTGTATCGTTTCATCACGGTTTTCGGTTCATGTGTTTAAGTGATTGTTCTTTACTTTCATGGTTTCCATATTCTTCACGATGAAGCTACTGCCATTTTCAGTATCAGACGGCTCCTTTTGTATCATTTCATACTTTTTCCTTTCGATTCGTCTTTCATTTTGACATTATTATGAACTTCTTGTGATTTGCAATTACCATGTAGTTTAATTTTCTTCATGTAGTCTGTCTTTGTCTTTTAGTTTGAGCATTATTATGATTTACAGATTACTATCTTCTGTTGTTGTTTTGCTCTATGATTTTTATTACTTATGCCTCTTCTCTGTTATAGTTTCTGTTTTGATAATCTATAATTTCTGAGAAACCAATGTTGAGGTTGCAGCCATATTCATTTGATTTTTCTTTGTGTAATTTGAAGATATTTATACTTATATAATTTCCTTATCCCATACTTCTTGCTGTTGTTTCAGTTACCTCAAGTGACAACCCCGGTTTAGGAAGAATCTGGGACTTCAGATTCTATTGTTATTGCCCTTGTTATACTGTTATTATAGTTAGCATTGTAACTGCATCAAAAGAGGACAAGAGAATAAAAACCAGGAAATCTTTTATTCTCCTCCTAAACTGGAAATACTGAATTACTTTTAAAGTCAAAGTCCTCACACTTCTGGATGATGCTCACATATCTGATCATTTAAATTATTCAAACAGTTGGTGCATGTGAAATAAGAAGATAGGAAGATAAAGAGAAAATTGGGACCTCTCCAACTGGTGTTTGAAAACCATGGAGACACCTAGTTTCCAGGATGTTACTAATTCTTGTGAATAATATGTATGTTCAGTGAGAAAAAAAAAGACAAACAATTAAAGGAGTGAACGTTTTATCAGAACGCTAGAAATTCAATGGTTTTCAAGCTTAATTTATGACTAACTAAACCCATCATAATACATTTAAAACAGAGGAAGGGGATTGAATTGGTCTTTTGTTCAGCCACCAAGAATGTTCTAAAATTTGAGAATATAATTTAAAAATATTCCTGAGTAAGAACACTGACAATCTTAATATCAAGGTAACAATTTTTTTAAAATAAATATAAAGAATTCTTTTCTGAAAAGGAAGGTGGTGCCTTCATGAATTCATGGCGCTCGCTTTATCTGGGGCACAGCCAGGTGCCAGCGCCCTCCTGGCCGCTCTGTGCCCACAGGTGTGAGTCGTTAAGCCCTTGCAAAGCAGCCCATCACTCCCGAGAGCTTTGCCAGAAAGCCTGTCAGTTAAGTTTTAAGCAGAAACATATATATTACTGTTCTAAGAAGCCACTGCTGATGGTTGGTCGTCATACGTACAGTGGCAAGTCAGGGCCTATTAATTAACCCCCCACACACACACTACACCCCATGTGAAGGTAGAAGCAGAACCTCTGTGTTAGCTCAGTCACCCCTGAAGAGCCAGATCCTCCACTCGTGTTGTTATTTTCTTTGCTCTCTAGGAGAGAAAGCCATCCCTCGGTGAGATTCTGAAATTTTTAAAAATGTACATAATACATTTAGCATCACACTGCGATGCTAGACACAGTGTGTGTTGTTAATAGCCAATTCTACTCGAAATCATTGGGGCAGGATTTCATTAATTTTCAATACTCCCAAAACTCAGATTACCAAATTTTTTGATGCCCATATTAATTTCTATGATTCAGTAGAGGATCAGAAGAGATTCCATGGAATCTATACTGCTTTCTAAATCTATAACCCAGAATGACGATGATTTAACTCTTCTTAATATCTTCTTCCCATTCTTTTTTATTATTTCTTTAACTGAGAAATGTTCACTAGGCATTTTCTACAAACCAGCACAGTGCTGGAGTTAGAAGAATAGGGTCCTTCTGTAATGTTTTCAGCAATCTCTTTAGCACCGATAGGCCGAATGACAGGTGCCCAAGAGAAGCCTCTGGTCTTGCCCCCAGCCATCTCTAAGGGACTCTCTCCAAACTCAGTCATCTAAACCTGCACGCTCTACCTTTCTCATTGTGGGTGGTACACAATTTATTCCAGTCAGCATTTTGCTCTCTTCTCAGGACCTCTCAGCCTAGACAGTCATCCTTCCTCCTTGTGCCGGGACCTACAACCACAGACCAGCTCTGCCCACCTCCATCCACGCTCAGCCCAGTATCCAGCATGCAGCCCACACACAGGCCTGGGCTCCTGGCTGCCTAGGGCTGAGGGCAGGGGTTTCCATGGCCCTCTGTGACCCTATACCTTAGACATAAGATTCTGAGGACCAGGGACACCTTCTGCCTGTTCACCATTGTTTAATAACACTGGGCCTTGCACACAGTGGGTAGTATATTTTGGATGAGTAAAACAGCAAGTGAAAGAACGATTGAGAGAATGATTCCACCTTGTCCTCTTGGGCAAGTTTGCAAATCCCACCGCGTCTACAACG
The DNA here is from genome assembly GCA_028533065.1 of Trachops cirrhosus. NCBI lineage: Eukaryota > Metazoa > Chordata > Mammalia > Chiroptera > Phyllostomidae > Trachops > Trachops cirrhosus. The sequence continues at coordinate 6,245,306 of CM052548.1, read as the reverse complement.
ACCTATATTCCGATGAATCCCAAACAGACAGTGCTCTCTGGATCCCCTATTTTTAGTAAGCTAACGAGCATGTACATGTCTTTCACTCACTCCCTCGATTCAACGTATCCAGAACGAAACTCATTATCTGCACCGTTTCACCTGAAAAATAGCTGTGCTTCTGTCTGCGCTGCCGTGACCTCCGTTCAGTCATGAGCTCTATAACGTATTGGGTTGCTCAAGGTAGGGCACCCCATCACCCTCAATCCCTCCAGCCCGCCCTGGAGATGCTGTCACTGACATCGGTCTTGTGCTCTCCCTTCCCGTAATCACCACCCTGGTTTACACCTTCCTCCAGTCTCATCCCATTTGCCAGCAGGAGCTGTTCATGCCTATTTGAATCCTCAAAGCAACACTATGAGCTATTACGATTTTTTTCTTCTAACTAGAAAATTGAGTACCAGAGAAATGAAATGGATACACAACGGATGAATATCGGAACTAGGATTTGAAGGCCGTTTTGCTTCATCCCAAAGCCCAAGCTCTAGTATGCAATAATAGTTCTCCTGACTTCCAAAAACCTTTTGTCTTGGCCTGACTGTGCATCTTCAAAGATCTGGTCACATCCCTTCTCTGCTCTGCTGTTTTAATGGTAGTTCACTGGATACATAGGATTCACTAACTGTAGAATGGCTCTTGGGGAGACTATGAAGTCTCCCCCACCTCCCCAGCCTCACACACACGTACACTCAGATGCCATCTTGCTGTTTAGTAATCTGTCTTCCATTCCAGTCACACAGTATTGGTGCAGAATTCTCCCAAAAGGTTTGGGGGAGAACAAAAAGTGCCTAAGTGAATCATCAGGTAGGTAAGGATGGCGTCAATTAAGAAAATAAAGGAGGAAGCAAAAGGATAGCAGAGCCTGGACATTGGTTGGGTGGGGACCTGGACATTGTTTAGGTGGAGGGCCACAAATAGAAAGGTAATCATTTTGACTGAGTAGATAACTGTTTATTGTTCTACCCCCCTCCCCTCCACAAACAGAAAGGAGAGCAGAAGAGACTGAAATTCTCTGCTAAAAGAGAATTCTTTGGTGAGCTCCACACTCTGGCATGACAGTGGTGAAGAAGACTCCAATCTGGTATTAAAGAGCTCTCACAACATTGAAGCCATGAGTTAAATGCATGAGGCCATGAGGATTGGCGATGTCTGATTTTCCCTAATAACAGTGTCTGTGTGCCTGTCTTTGCTTGTAACAAGGAGCAGGCCACTGGGGACACCTTCCTCTACTTTCACTTAGCCCGTCTTTGGAGGAGAGAACCTAAGTATGTATTGGCAATTTAAAACAGTAATACAGACCATCTAACAAAATCACTGAGGTCGGTGACAAAGAATAAGAGATGTAATTACAGTTAGTATAATGTTAATATTTCCTTATTTCAATTCTGTAAGCGCAAGTAACCCCAGCATTTAGTTAACCAGAATGCATTTCACACAACACTGCCATCCTTGGATTCTTTCGCCTGAATAAAGGGGAGTTTATCGTGAAGCAGTATCTTTTAGTTTAAATTTGGCTTTTTAGTTTGTTTTCTTACTTTAGGACTCGCTATCTTGTTAGCATGTCGTTCCTGGACTGTCTGCGAATTTCTCTGACGAAAGCCTCAAGGTGAATTGGTTTGCTTTACCTCCTGAGATGGTAATTTAGATAGACAAGAAAAATCAGACTCTTGAACACTTGCATTGGCCTTTCACGATCAAATCATCTCGTAAATAATCAGAAATAAGTACAGTGGTGTATTAACCCCTTGCCGGCCAAAAAACCTGTTCCAGCCTTGGGACCTGCCCATCACTAACCTCAGCTCTCCCTCCACCTTTTGGAGTATCCAGATTACAGGGCCCTCCCCACATTTTCAGGGCCAGGAGCAGTAATTCCAACGGAGGCCCTGGCTGGCTGGTCACCCCGCTCCAACTCCCACCCCTTGTTCCATCCCACACTTTGAGGGTTTATTTAAAAAAATCTGTGGACACCTCAGGTCAAAAGTCTGACCTGTAGCCAACTCTGCCCTCAACACTCACCCCGTGGATAGACCCCCAGCAGGCCAGCTTGGATCTTGGGAAGAGGCTTGTGTGGGCCCCAGAAGCTGTTGTGGGTTCCACGGGCAGGGTATTCGGGGGGGTTGAGTATCTGAAACATGGAGCAGAAGGAGGAAGAGTCACAGGCTTCAGCTGGACACATCCCTCCTGGACCGGCAGATTTCATCTGCAGAGGAAAGGGTTGGACTGGGGAGGACCTGAGCGGGCCCACTAAGCATGGGCGCCTGGGTGCCTGGGTCTAAGGGTGGTTCTGCCAGTCAGCATTCCACCTCGGACTCTCTTCATCTCTCCGTTTCCAGATTCTAAATATGTAGCTCATGAATAAATGTTGGATAAATGTAATTGAACAACAATCCCCGGATCAGATGCTGTATTAAGGTCTTCTCAGCTGCCATCTGAACACAGGGATGGATCAGACTCATTTTCTCCCTAAAAGAGTTAGCCAGGAAGGAAGGTGGGGCCAGAATGGAGAGAGGGCAGTGGATAGTGTTGGTGGGTAGTCTGAAGCCAATGATTTTTTTGCACACCTACCCTAGTAGTAAACCAGCCTTTCCTAAGCTGTCAGCTATGGGGTAGGTAGCCCCAGCAAGGCAGGAGAGGACAGCCCTCAAAGTGGCACTTCCCCTGCAGAATCACCTCGCTGTCAAATGCATGACACTCCCAAGGAGGCCAACGTAGTCCATTGCGCCTAAGCTCCCAGAAGCTATGGAGGCAAGTCAGTGCTGAACAGTTTGTGAGCTATTTTCAGGGACATGGAAACATCCATTTGCTCTACTCCTGCACGTAGTCACTGGTCTGGTTTCAATCCTAGCTGTCTTGTTTCACATTTAGTTGAAAGCAAACCTTACTTCAAAGCCCCCTGAAAGTAGGTGAAGCATGAAGTTGGAGTTGGTAAGTAAATACATCTGAGTTTCATCTGTATAGACAGGCTGCATGGACTGGAAGGAGAAGCGATGGGTTCTCCCTTGTTTGTTTTTTGTAAACAAGGCAGTCTTATAGGATGAAGAAGTCACGTGTGCTGCAAGTACAAATGGAGAAGTCACGTGGTCTGCCCTAGTACAGCTCCAGTCCTGGGAGAGCTCAGTCACAGGGTTCTTCACTGGAGGTCCCGCCCATCCACTGTCGCATCAGTCCTGAGCACCCTGGGACTGGCACTTCTGCTGTTCTTAGAAGGGACATGTGGAAGTAACTAGCAAGTCATTTAGTTCTCTCCTTTTTTCAGTGAACAAACAAAAAAAGTGGGGCATTTTAGTGTCTTCCTGCTGAAGACCAAAGGCTTTTTCACGTGGCTTTGAAACACTCTCATATCTGGAATAGGGGTTTACTGTCTGTGATAAGAGTTCAGCCCATATAGCTTCTTTTGCAGTTGCTAATATGTTAACGTTGGGTCCGGGATTTGAACATGTTATTGATGGTTAATTTCAAACATCATCTTCTAAGCTGTCTCTTCTAAAGTAGCACTGTTGTGGATATATTTCCCTTGATTCTGCTTCCAGCAGGGAGCGAGCAATTCTTTGTCTGTATCTACAGTTGCTATCTGGGGTGGATAGATGGACCACTGTGAGACTCCACTCATTTCTACAGCACTGAGGATTGAGACAAAGAACTACGGTGGATGGGAAACTGTGTACCTGTTCCGCAATGTCCTTGCCCTCCTTCTGCGAGGGTATAACTCCCCTGCCCTGTTGAACTCAAGCATGGTCAATAAAATGTAAGTGGAATGTAATGTGTCACTTGCAGGCCAATGCTTTAGGAGCAAGCGTGTGCTTAAGCATGCTTCATTTTCCCTCTGCCCCCGCACTTAGCAATGCTCCAAGGAGCAGTTGCTCCGTCAGCCTGGGTCTCAGAGTGCAGATGATTACAGGGGCGACTTAGTGAAGAGAGCCCCAGTGGGCCTGTGACAGACATGCAGCATGGGGGAAAATAAACCTTTGTTGCTTTAAGCCACTGAGATTTTCGTAACTTATTCCGAGTGATACAGAGTCCAATGTTAGTTATTTCCAGAAGAATGAAAAGTATACTCTAGCTTTTCCTTGGAATATCTGGATTTTTATTTTGCCTCTTTCTAAAAGCAGTATTTTAGCTAAGTTAATTAAACTTTGGGAGTCTCTGTCCAGCCTATCAATGTCACAGGGTCATTGGAAGGAACAAAATCAGGATAGTGAGATGCTTCTGCTGTACAAAGGTAGGTGTGAGCTCCAAGAAGGATCCCCCCAACCCGCAAGGGCAAGAATTAAGGTTCTTTATTTAGCTCCCTGGTCCCTCCCAGGATGCTCCCTTGTTAAGGGCATTGGGGACAGGGTGATGTATAACTCATATATAAGAGGCAACTGTAGGTCTGTTGAGAATTGATGATAAGATGACAAAGAAAGAGAAGCGACATGTCCTCTTCTTAGGGGACTGGCTCCTAGAAGAAACAACACAAAACACCCAAGAAAGGTCTTTAGGACACCTTCAGTATGACAGCGAGTGAGGCAAAGTGTGGACGACTGTAAACAGGTCCTATGTACCCTGAGGGGCAGGTTCTGGAAAAGATGGCAGACAGGGATGAAGTCCACCAGGGCAAGTGTGTTGGGACATGAAGGGGTGGAAAGGGAAGGGGCCAATTTTCACTTGTGTGCTCTGTGCTCCGTGCTCTGTGAGCCCTCCCTCTCCTCTCTCCTACAGGTACGCACATGCTCTCATACAGGCTCAGTGGGGTCAGACTCAGACTCCACGAGGTCATTGTCCTCATCTCGATGTTTTTCAATGAGAAAACAGGCTCTGAATGATGGCGTTACGCCGCTAGAATCAGGAGCCCAACGCGGGCATCCGTGACTTCAAAGCCCGTGTCTCTCCCTCACCCCACGCTCCGGCCTTTTCCAGAACTGTTTCAAGTAGCAAGTCCCATCAGCTGCGGACCTGGGAGTGCCAGCGGCGTATTCCATTAAAGCCTGCGCCCTCTCGCCTTCCCTCCCAAATTAGGTGGTTACGTTTTCTCTTCACAGGGCACTTGGCAGCTTCCATTGCCCGCAGGGCCTCATTGAGCAGGAGTCTCCTAGGGGCTCCACTCTGCTATTTCGTGATGAGCAAGGGGACATGGGAGCAGAAAATGTGACCATTCTCATTAATGAGGGACCCCCGTTTGTCATCCCTCTTATCGGCATCATCACTATTTTAATTAACCATCTTTGCCATTGGGCCTGCAAGTAATTTTTCTCTGCACTGTTCAAACCACTTGGACGGATACCTTTAAAGGTGCGAGCTTCTCCCTCCATCAGCCCGTGTTAATTAGAGCAGGAGAAGCTTTAACTCTCGCTGCAGAAGGCCCACAAGTCAGGTGAGATGTGACCCTCATTAGCACGGGAAGATTACAAGCCCTGCTGTCATTAGCCAGGTCGCAGTCCCCCTTCTGAAAGTCACTGCTGGTTAAGAGGGGGTGTGGGTCTGATGTAGATTTTTTGCCCGACAGAGCCAAGTGACAAGATAATTTTTTATTCCAGCAACAGGATGAGATAGCGTTTACCTTCCTACGGGGAAGGTAATTTTCTGGTTAAGCAGCAGGTAAAAAGGCAGAGTAAAAAGAAAGGGAAACCTCTCCACAGTCTGGCTGTGGAAAAAAAATCCTGTATTAAAGGAGGCCCAGTAAAAAAAGTTACACCCCAGCTCAGGATCAGGGAGGCAATGACTCTTGGGACTGCTTCCAGAAAAAATGCTGCCGTGTGAACGGTCCACTTACATGCCGGCTCTGTGGAGAGAAACGTGACAGAGAGCAAAGCAAAGGACATGAAAGGCGTTACATAAAGTACGCTGGAAAGAAGGCTTGGCAAAACTGCCTTCAGATTCCGGCAATGCAAGGAAAAGTAGGTGTGGCAGAAGCACCACCTCCAGTGGTTTGAATTGGACCAGTGCCTCATTGTGGATCCAGATTTCTGAAGCCCGGTACAGCTGAAGCTTCCTTTGGGGTGTTCACTGTGAATTTACCTTTGAGTCGGTGGAAAAAACAGCAGGTTCTCCTAATCCTTTCTCCTTCTGGAACTAGGGGTGTTGTAGGTCCATTTCAGGCAATGTGGTTGATTTAGTTCAGGTACCCCATTTCTTCATAGCTACTCTTCCTTCCGAGAGACCAAATATACAAATGCACAAGGGCCAGACCATATATAAAAACAGAACTCTGATCCACGGTCTACAGCAGGCAGCCCAGGAAGCCACCCTATTATCGACATTAAGCGCAGGAGGCCAGCCTGCTATGCGGAAAACTTGTAGGAAGTCACACTGCTACGTCGAGCAACAGCCCAGGAAGCCGAACGATAACCCCTACAACACCAGGCCACAGTGGCCAGGACTCCATAAAAAAAACTGACAGCTTCCAACTTAGGACCAATCAGAGAAGGCCAAATGTGCACCACTAGCCAATGGCATAGGACACCCGACTGCTAGTTAGCCGCCTCCTCTTCCCCAGGCAGGCAGCCTCCAATCAGGGCTCACGGGGAGCCTTCCCTCTCCCGCTAGGACCCTCCCCCTCTCCTCCGTCTGCCCTGAGTCTCCGCCCAGGGCAAGGGGTGGCGGCCGCCTCCCTGCCGCGGCAGGCTCTGAATAAGCAGCCCTGTCCGTTCTCATTTGGTTGGTCTTCATTTATTTTCCCACTTCCTTCTCTGTTCTCTCCCCAGTGTTTCTTAGAATTCATTTCTTCTTTTCTCCACGTCAGTGTCCCATGTTTAGTAATGCCTGGTGTTTATTATGTAAACCCCTTCCCTTCTTTTCCTCCCAAACCATTACGTGTCACCCTGGGTTAATCAGTGCTATCTCACGTGTACAAAATCACCCCAGATCTCAGCAGTTTAAGACAACACCCATTTACTACCTCTCCAAGTCTGGGTCAGGAGTCTGGTGGGGCTGGTCTGAGCGCCTGTGCCTGATTGCTCTCAAGGCTGCAATCTGGGGCTGTATTTCTCTTGAGTCTCAACTGGGGCACAGTCTGCCTCCAACTCACAGAGTGGTAGGAAGTGGGCTTCGGTGTTCTGTGGCATTGGGACTCAGGTCCTCAGATTCTCCTGGGTTATCGGGCAGAGGGCACCACCCCTGGTTCCTCGGACTATGAGCTTCTTTATAAAGCAGCTCACGCAATGCCGGGTGGCTTCATCAGAGTGAGCAGGTTGGGTGAGAAAATGCCAGCCAGATGGAGGTCACAGTCCTTTCTAACATAATCTCAGAAATAACCTCCGGTCGTTTGGGCCGTGTTCTGTGTATTAGAGGCAAGTCACTATCCAGTCAACAATCCAGGGAAGGAGATTACCACACCAGGGCGTGAAGACCAGGAGGCAGGAGCCAGTGGAAGCCCCTTTAAAGGATGCCTGTCACAGTTAGCCAGGTCTGCTCTCTGTTTGAATCCGTCCATGCACAAAACTTCCCCTTATTCTTCAGCTGGTTCCTCCCGGCCTTGCCTCCCGAATATTATCAGCAAAATCTTCTTTCTCCCTTTTGAGAAAACATCAAAGGGGTCTCTCCCTTTTCAAATGATTTTATATTTCCTTTCTCACATCCCCCTTACCATAATTCTGTGAGCGGGAGAGTGGCTCTTATTGCTCATAGACTCTGGGGACATTCTTTTGCTTGAGGACAGTGGTGACAAAGTCAGAACTGAAGCCGAGGTTCCTATTTTCGTCTTCAGAGTCCTCAGATCACCAGAGCACACTGAAATTCTGCCCATGTGTCCTGCTTTAGGCTATTTGAGGAGAATCACATGGTTCAATTGATGTGAAAGCTCCCCCAAAGGGGGTAATGATTGTTTTAGGGCTGCCAAAACTGGGGTGCCTCCTTTGTCTCAGCTAGATTGGCTTTGGTTTGTCTAATTACACTACAATGGACATCTCAGTATTTAGATATAACGTCCAGATTTCAGTTCTCTAACAAAGGTAAAATTCTTGGACACTCTGAACTGATCCGAACTCCAGAGCTGGTGCAGCTAAATGAAGGGGCAGACACGAAGGGATTTTTGCCTCCAACCAACAGCGATGCCTGCGGTGAGTGACAATGGGGGATTCTTCTCACAAGCCTGGGGGATGTCCTGATCTTCTAACATAATTTTCCCTGGGACAAAATTGCTTCCCTGGGACAAAATTGCAGTCTATTAATAACCTCTTCCATGGTTAATTTTATAAGGCTCATGGCAAATTTCCATTATATGTTTCTTTTAATTCATTGGGAAACAAAGGATGAGTCATGTCCACAAATTAAGAAGACAAACATCCCAAACAAAGGAACTTCTAAAAAAAGTATTTGACTATATTATTTATTTGCCTCCAATATAAACCCACAGACATCTTAGAGCAAAAGGAACATTGATTTTGGCCTACCTTGATCACAAAAACATTTATAATATCAATCACTTTGGACCCTGTAAGCACAATGGGAAAAAATAATGCCCTGTGGCTCCTATTAGGACTTGAAGGCCTGCTTGGGGATTTTTCTGAGGATCCACATGACATGCTTTAAAAATGCAAAGACAATTTGTGGATGTGTTTATTACACTTATGCAAAGGCAAAACTTGTAAGTAATGAAGTCGGCTTGCAGTGCACGGCCATTCAAAGAGGCCAGGGAATGTCTCAGAGTCCACACCATTCCGCTCCACCCATCCCCAGCGTTTCATGCTCATTCCTACTGGACTATTTTACCTCCATGCATTTACCAAGCAACCCTGGTGCTTAAATTTAGAAATATGAGCACTATATATGGCAGAAATCATTATTCTTGTCAAGACCTAGAAGTCTCATTTTAAAATTAGCATGTAATATCCAAAATCACTAGCTGTCTTCGAAACTTTCTAGCCGCCTCCTCCTTTCTAAGTGGCAGAGCTAAGAGCTAAATTGCTGGTAGTCTCTGAATGACGGCTCGCTCACCTGGAGGAACAGACATGTCAAGATCAACAAACCAATGCCCAATTCACCCTCCACCTACCACGAACCTGACTCCTGCCCTGTCAGTCCTTTGCGCACCACTCACGCCGACCACGTTTAACGTGTCTCCAAATTTGCAGCTCATTCCTCCAAAACTTCTCTCGCCATGAGTCTTTCTTTGGAGCACCCAGACCCAGTCTCGGTCAACCTTCCTTATTTCTTGCCTGGCTTGTTATAATATCCTTCTACCTGCCCCCCGAGTCAAACCAGAAGGATTTTACAAATGCTGGACCGAAAATGCCATTTCAAGGGTTTCTAGAACGAGGCCCAAGATCTTCAACTTCCTTCTTTCCTTCATGCCCCAGATCCACCCTTTCAACAAGTCTCAAAAGGCATCAAGAATCCTGCCGTTTGTACCTCCTTGAGGGCTTCCACCCACGCCCCCGCCCCCGTTGTCTTGCACATGAGTCATGCGGCAGTCTCCTCGCTCATTTCACACCATCTGCTTTGACCCCGCCATGCTGTCCTCATCTCAGCCGTCAGATGGTACATCTTTAAACAAACATCCCGTCATGCCCTCCTGCGGTGGTGCTCCTTCTCACTCAGAATTCCGTAAGATGACCTAGAGAGTCTTTTCCCATCAGGCCCCCTCCTCTCTCCTGTCCCATCATTCTTTCCTGTCCCCTCCACTCCAGCCACGTTACCCACTCTCTGTATTTAAGAGGCACCAGGCAAACTCCTTGCTCAAGGCCTTCCCATTTGGTTTGCACTCTGGAACCTTCTTCCCCCGCTTGACTCCCTCTCTCACCTCCTTCAGAGCCAGGATGAAATATCACTTCTCAGCCAGGCCTCATCCGGGAACAACTTCTGTTCCTCACCTCCATCTTTTGTTTCTCCTTGGCATTTACTATCATCTAATATCCCATATATTTTATTTGTCTGTTGATTTTCTCCTCCCACTCAAATGTAAAAGCACCACAAAAGGCATTTTGGTGAAAAATTACTTTGTAACTGATAAATCACCAGAACCTAACACACTGCCTGGCACCCTACAGGCACCAAGACATTGTTGAATGTTGAATTCAACATTCAACATTCATTGTTGAATGAACGAACAGGGCATGCAAGGACATTTAAAAAGTCCCTCAGCAGACCAGTTCTTCCGTGCCTTTTAACAGACATGCTGTCACCATGCTGTTTCCCTGGCCCTTCCTGCAAAGTGTCATGAATAAAACATATGCATACAAAGCACTATATGTGAGTGTGTGTGTGTGTGTGCTCACACACATATGCTTGCATTCCATTGCTCGGGTTCCTCTGTTTTCGCTGGAAGGTGCTCCCAATGTACAAACTCCTATTCCTCCTTTAAAACCCTGTGCATATGTCTTCCCCTTGCTGTGCGTTTTCTCCTCCTTGGTTTCAGCCAGATTTACTTGCTTCCTTGTCTCCGTCATCAGAGTACCTTCTACAGACCTCTACTGCATTGTCATCTCACGCTATTCCAGTACCTTGTTTCCCTGCCTGCCTCTCCTTGCTTCTTCTCTCTGTGACTGCTGGGGGGCCCAGCCCAGGCAGGAGTTCAGGCTTTCAGTAGAGAATTCGTTGCATTCTCCACTGGATTGAGCAAAGGGCAGAAGGGGACTTTGGAGGTTTCTTATACTCGGAGTGTATCTGACAGAAGCTAACACAGTGCCAGACATATTAATAACAGGCTTCAGATGTACTTACAGAATGATTAATCCAGTGTTTCCCACACTTGCCTGGTTATAAAAAGCTACCAAAAAACCTGTCAAAATACAGATTCCTAGGATCCACCCCAGACCTACCAAGTCAGAATCTCCAGGGTAGAATCCGGGAAATATACCTCATTAACAAATACCAGTGGCAAATCCTCTGGCAAAGCAAGTTAGCAGAAACCCTGGATAACCCACTGCAGCGAACATAATGGCTTAAAGCATCTGTAGACTCACTCTTACTCTACGGTCTCACAGACATGTTTTCGATATTTTGATGGTTAAGTAGGGGTGAAACTTTCCCTAACAACATTCAATCTTCTTTTTAAAGATTTGTACTTATTTATTTTTATAGAGAGAGGAAGGGAGGGAGGGGAAGGGGAAAGAAACATCAGTGTGAGAGAGAAACATCTATCAGTTGCCTCTTGCACACACCCCAGCCAGGGACCAAACCCACGAACCAAGCATGTGCCCGAACCTGGAGTCGAACCGGAGACCTTTCAGTTTGCAGGACGATACTCAACCCACTGAGCCACACTGGTCGGGATACAACGTTCAGTCTTGATTCTGCCCTTAAAAATTCTAGTCCACTGCTCTGAGCTGGTTGGAGCTAAAGCACAGAGGCGCCAAGGAGGGTTTTTTAACGTTTCCTCTCACAGATTCATGAGTTAACTTTCAGAGACTTGCCTTTTGTTGGCCTCAGTTCATCCATCTGTAAAATGAATATGGTGCCACCTCCTCACAAGGGTATTGGAAGGTTTAATTATATTTTGAAATTCTTTGCATCTGTCAAAGAGTAAAGAAGTGTAAGGTCTAATTATGAGCAATGAGTTAGTATTCCTGCGTTATCATGCTGTTAATGTCATGTCTGCATTTAAATTCATAGAATAAAAGGCCTTGCTTTTCATTTTAAATAACTCCTTTCCTCTCGTGCTTCTTATTGTACATCGAGTCCCTCTTAGGCCGATGTGTCTGGGCTGCGGCATTTCTCAGCCTATCGTTTCTGGAATGTCTTGTGGGTCAGCACAAGCGGCAGCCCTCAGCCAAGCTGGGCTCCCATCTGCCTGCTGACCTTTGGGCCAGCTGTTCCAGACTCAGTTGCCTCATTTGCAAAATGGAACAGTGTGTAGCCCAGAGAGCTATATGTAAGGACGAGAAAATAGGAACTAAATCAATGGTAATTCTTTTATAGAAGAAAATGAATGTTCAGAGGCCAAAGATTGAGTACTGAGAGGAGAAGTCGAACTGCCAAGCAGAGAACCCAATGCAGTACAGGGTCTGGGTTCGCCAGGGATGAGATCTGGGGGAGAGGACACTGGGTGAGTGCAAAGACCCTGAAGTGTCTCATCTCATATCAGGAAACAAAGTACCTGAGTGTTGCCAGTGGTGTGGGGTTATCTGGCCCTTTGCTTAGCTAAGCAGTGGCTGAAAGTGGTAAGGGCCGTGGGGCTTCACCTCAGCGTTTTAGTGGCTCGCTGGCCACTGATGCTTCTGTGAGGACCTTGAGTTGGGATTTGTCTCCTAATGATAAGATGGCCAGGTTGGGCTTTATTAATATTATAATGCGGATTATTCATAATAATACTAAACATAGTAAATGATCATCCTTGTATCTTGTCACCTTCCTTCTAAGCATCCTTTTCAGCTCCTGTTTCATTCCTTTAAACTGCCCTTACTTGCCTGTGACCCTCAGGGCATGTATCAGAATATAATTCCATTTTCAGGAGTCAATATCATGCCTCCCTTTTCAGGGTCCAGGGCCTAGCTAACTAATCTGAGCAATTTGCCAAGCTAATGTAACTAAACAAAAAAAAAAAAAAAAAAAGGAGGCTCAGCTGCCTGCCGCCACAAAAGCCGAACCTGTGAGGCAGATGCTGGTGCCAAAGGAGAGAGGTTTTATTCGGGGGCAGCACAACCTAGGAGAATGGCGGACTCCCGTCTCAAAGTCGCCTCCTCTTTCTGCCACGGAAAAAGTCCAACTGTGTCCTCAGCAGGGCCAAGACGAAAAGGTCAGTGTCCAAAGTTCCTGCTCCAGTCTGTGGTACAGTCCTTGGGAGCCCACAGGCATCTGCTAAGCTGTCAAAGTTCCCATCCGAGTAGCTTATGTAGTTCCTGGCTGCTGTCCATTTCAGCCTCACTCCTGGAGTTTGCGTGTGGCATCCGCACAGCCCCGGGCCACGCAGCTGCCAGGGCCACGGGGTTGCACACTCCCAGGAGGGCCCACAAGCACACTGGCCAGCTCATCACCATGTGGGCAGAAGAGTGAGAGACTCCCTCCTTTAGTTCATGTCCATGGGTCATACATATAAGTTCTTTGGCTTCTCCATTTCCTATACTATTCTTAACCTCCCTCCATCTATTTTCTGCCTACCATTTATGCTTATTCCCTGTACCTTTTCCCCCCATTCTTGCCCCCTGCTGATAACCCTCCATGTGATCTCCATTTCTGAGATTCTGTTCCTGTTCTGGTTGTTTGCTTAGTTCCTTTTTTGTTTTTGTTTTTAGGTTTGGTTGTTGATAGTTGTGAGTTTGTTGTCATTTTACTATTCATAGTTTTGATCTTCTTTTTCTTAGATAAGTCCCTTTAACATTTCATATAATAAGGGCTTGGTGATGATGAACTCCTTTAACTTGACCTTATCTGGGAAGCACTTTATCTGCCCTTCCATTCTAAATGATAGCTTTGCTGGATAGAGTATTCTTGGTGTAGGTCCTTGCCTTTCATGACTTTGAATACTTCTTTCTAACCCCTTCTTGCCTGCAAGGTTTCTTTTGAGAAATCAGCTGACGGTCTAATGGGAACTCCTTTGTAGGTAACTGTCTCCTTTTCTCTTGCTGCTTTTAAGATTCTCTCCTTATCTCTAATCTTGGCTAATGTAATTATGATGTGCCTTGGAGTGTGCTTCCTTGGGTCCAACTTCTTTGGGACTCTCTGAGCTTCTTGGACTTCCTAGAAGTCTATTTCCTTGGCCAGATTGGGGAAGTTCTCCTTCATTA
>CM052548.1:6194694-6231127 GCA_028533065.1 Trachops cirrhosus | reverse complement strand
TGATGATGATGATGATGATGATATCTATTGAGCCTTTACTCTGAGGTGCACATGCACCTAACTCATTAAAATGCCAAACAAAGAATTTTAATCTCTGTCTTACAAAGGAGGAAACTGAGACCCATGGCCACTCCCCAAGCAAGAGTGGTAGACACGAATCCAGACTCTGGCCTCGCTGATCCCCTCGTCGAAGATGCTAAGCCCACTACTGACAGTGTGTTTCCATGAGGCACCCAGACTTAATTGATTTAAAATCTGTGTGTGCCAATTGTGCACGTTCATCCATTAGGAAAACTAAGGTTGATTTACGTAAGTTTGAATTTACCACATTACAAATTGGTTTCACACAACCTTTGACTTCAAACGGGAAGGATTTCCTTCAAGCTGGAGTGTGACACTGTTATTAGGACAGGTGAGGCATGCTTCCTTGTGTACAGAAAGTAGCCACGAGAAGGAGGGGAAACCAGGATGCCGCAGAACCGTGGTCCCTGACTGAATGTGGAGAATGCTGAAGTTGGGAAGCCCAGGCGAGTGCATGATGACTGAGGCAGAAATGACGACCACCGGAAGGCACCAGCCAGTTGTTCTCGGTACAGGAGTCCCCCCTTATCTGAGATTTCACTTTTCACGATCTTAGTTACCCATAGGCAACCAGGGTCCAAATATATTAAGGGGGAAATTCCAGAAATAAACAATTCATCAGTTTTAAACATGTGCCGTTCCGAGTAGGGGAGTTTATGCAGTCCCGCACCATCCCACAGGACGTGAATCATCCCTGCTCAGCATATCCAGGCTGCATATGCTACCCACTGGAGTCACTTCGTAGCTGTTTCGGTAATCAGATCAGCTGTCATAGTATCGCAGTGCATACGTTCAAGTCATCGTTGTTTTACTTAGTCACGGCCTCAAAGCCATTCACATACCCTGGATTACCATACATTTTTATTACTGTTCTGTTCTTAGTTATGGTCATTAATCTCTTACTGTGCTTAATTTATAAAGTAAACTTTATCCTAGGTATGCATGTATAAGGAAAACAGGGTATATATGATGTTCAGTCCTTGGTGTGGTTTCAGGTATCCACTGAGTGTCCTCGCGGGTAAGGGAGCGCTATTGGACTTTCATGTCCAGTATAGCACGGAGCTGGCCATCATCTGGTACCTTTCCTCACAAAACTGTTTTTTAAGTCTCATTTATTATAATACTTTTCCCCGTGAAGATACCCATTCAACTCCGTTTGAGAGTTCCCATAGGAAAATAGATTTTCTTTTACTGAAGAAATTGCTTTCACGTTTTCTTCACTGGGGTGTGTGCATTCTGTTAAGTGATAGATACGGAGATATCTTGGTGTGCCCAGAAATTAATTTTCTTTATGTTTCATGGCCTTGCGCACGGGTTCCTACTGCAGACCGTTACTCATACATCACTCTCTCCAATTATGAGCTCCGCTTGAGAAAAACTTGCTGGAGGAATCATAAACGTAAATCAATCATAATATTTATATTTTCTGGGAAGACACCCATTCCATTTCCCTAGGCCACAAATACAACATTAAATGAGCTTTCCTTTAATTTATCCAATCCAAGGCATTTATTCATTCATGCATTCAACAAATACTTAATGAGTGTCTACTACATGTCAGACACTTTGAAGTGGCCAGAGAGAGGAGCAGCGAACTATGTAGTAAACTCTCCCTGTCTGCATAAGACTTATATTCTAGTAATGCACACACACACAGGCTAGTTCAGTTTAGATGCAAATAGAATGTAACCAAATGTTAAGACCTAAGGGGTTAAATTTGTTATTCAGTACATTCATTGGTTACTTTCCATAGAAGTAATAATTTAGGTAAAATTTCCTCAGTGAAGAATAACGTATTTGTAAAGTACACAAATCGTAAGAGTACAGCTCAGTGGAATTTCACGAGAAGAGTACATTGTTGTAACCACCAACCAAATCAATATAGAAAATGTCACTAACCTCCCAGAGACCCCCTCTTCTGCTCCCTCTGCTAACTAACCATTTTTTCCTAAAAATAACCCCATTCTAGCTCCTCATACCATCAGTCAGTTTGTCTAATTTTAGACTTTATAGAAATTGAATCATATACGAAGTACTTATTTTTGTGGTTGTGTTTTATGTTATTTTATTTTATTTTTTTTAGATTTCTCTCTGCTGTTGTGTGTCACATTGTTCATTGCCATTGCTGTGTAGTATTTCATTGTAGGACTCTGTCATAATTTAGTATATATCACTTATTCTACTGAATTTGTATTGCTTCTACTTTGGGGATGTTACACTAATATGAACATTCTTACACATGCATTTTGGGGTATATGTCTGTGGAATAAAATCTGGAAGTAAAATTGCTGTGGCGTAGATACCAGCAGGTTCAGGTTTAGTCGATATTGCGGAACGGTGTTTCAAAACAGCTGTTCCCACGTACACTCCAGCATGAGAGAGTTCCCACAGCGCTCCATCCTCGCCCTCACGTTGTTAAGCACCTTTTCATTTTTAGTCCTTATGGTGGGGCATGTAAGGAATTTCCATGTGGATAACATTAAAGTTTCCCTGGTGACTCGTGATGTTGAACACCTTTGCACGTTGGGCATTTGCTATTGTCTTGCTTTCGTAAAGTCTCTTCAAGTCTTTGGTCCAATTTTCCATTGTATCGTCTTACATTTTCTTGCTGAGTTGTAAGAAGGATATGTATGCTCTGGATATGAGTCTTTTGTAGGGTTGCAACTATTTTTTCTCACTCAGGAACTTACATTTTTCTCCCTCAATATGTGTTTTTGCTCAACAGAAACTGTTCATTTTAAAGTAGTCTAATTTTTCAGTGGTTTTTTATGGTGAGTGCTTTTTTATGGCCCACTTAAATTGTTTGCCTTACCACAGTCTTGAAGATTTTTCTTTATTTTCTTCTAGAAGATTTATTGTATAACCTTTAGTATTTATGTGTACAATTTACTTGGAATTAAGTTTTGTATATACCACATGAAGATTTCTTTTTTCCCACTTGAATATTTTGTATTGATGGTATTTGAGGAAAGTTAAGAGAGAAATAGGTGAGACAGCTGAAAATTTTACCACTATGTAATAACAAAAATAGTAAGCACTTTATATACCATTTATTATATGCAATTACTATCCTGTACATCTTACATGTCATTTAATTTATGCACTATGATTTCGATACTAGTATTATGTCACCCATTTTACAGATTAAGAAACTGAGGCTCAGAGAGGTCAAGCAATATATCTCAAGTCATTCAGCTAGTAAGTGCCAAAGCCAAGATTTGAAGCAGGCATTTCTGGCTTTGGAACTGACTTCCCTAACCACAAGGCAAGTTCTGCCTGCCTCTCAATAATTCATACATTACAGTCCATTATGTAAGTGGGGTTGTAATGTCTACATTTGGACATTATGAGACTTTGGAGAAATCAAATAATAAAAGAACAATGTAGTTGCAGGATATAAGCTATACTTTTCTTCCTGCCACTCTCTCATTTGCTCTGATTTTAGTGCCTCTTGCTTACCTTTCAGGCAGAACTATCCTGAGAGCATTTTTTTTCTTTAATTTTAAAGAGTGTGTCACTGTCTCAGTCTTCAGAACACTGGGCATGCTAAAAAGGAAGCATTTACGTCCACTTTCCCATCATAGATTTCTCCCCTAGACATCGCTGCAATTTAACCAGGAGCTTCGAGCAGTTTTCATCTCAACTGTCTTTGTTTCTGTGGCTGGAAGCCAGCCCTTTAAAATCAATTTTGCTTGCCCTTGACTCCAGTGGTTGAATTTCTATTTGATTTCTTTTTCTTAGTCCCTTTTTCTTTATTTAACTCCTGACTCCCATCCAAAATGGGAGGAGAAACGGCCCCACACCTTTGAATACTGATACCGCCAGCAGACTATAAGGATATCATAGCCTGACACCTTGACTTGGGGCGTGCACAAAACTCACCTCCAGACTCACTAGCCTACCTCTGTTACAACACACGCCTGGACCATTAAGCAAAGAGAACTGCCAAGGGCTAGTGCGTGACTGGGGATAGAATGGAATGCATCGGGAAGTGGAATCAACGAACGAATCTGGCGTGGAAAGTGCCAATGACCCTTCACAAGCAATTAATTAGCCTGCCTCGTACGAGAGCGATGCAAACGTTTGGGGCAACCATACGTAGTGCACAGCTCTAATTAGATTCCAGATCCAGTGGCCCATATGACTAAATGGTTTATAAATAGAACTTTAGATGGAGCAAACAGAAGCACAAAGCATAAGTCATGACTGACTGGGTTCAATTTAATTAAAAGTCGTTTGAGGTGGTGCTGGGGGAGTTGCCTCAGCGCTGGCACCTGGGGAGACCACTGTTAGTCCTAACTTTGAAGCATAAACTTCAAAATGCAGTTGTGCTACTGGAAAAAAGAAAACCCTCTACTCAATAGCAGAGGATGGGAGAAGCCTTTGCAAAATTCCAGCAAATATCAGTATACTCAGGAGAAGAGCAAAGCCCAGAACAAATTTTTCATAAAGAAATCACAGGAATGTTAAACTTTTGTTTTTGGTCAAAGGTCGGGAGGGTTCCAAGGCCCTGCCATTTCTGTGGTTCACGGGCTCGAGCTTCTGTAAACCCCTTAAAAAGGAAGGTTATTTGGAAATATCACAGACTCTACTTTGACCCAGCCTGTCAGCATTCATGTGACCTTGAGGAAGTCATTAACCACTCTTCCTCTGACCTACAAGCTTCTCAAGGGCAGGGGTACGTCTTAGTAAACACGATCTCTAGCTGTGACTTCTCAGATTTGTGTTTAATGAAAGAGGGAATAAAGGCAGTATGAAGGAGATGCTATGAAATGGTACCTAAGCTGCCGTTTGATCTTAATATTCTATGTTTCTACATTCAAAACTGCTTTACAATGAACAATTCCGGGACATGCTAAATAAACAAGATCATATATTCAAGCCAATGGTTTGATTTGCCTGGGCAGGCAGGAGTGTTTTAACACTGACACGGTTTAGAACTGCAACTACGTGGTGATAATAAAATGACTGACTTTATGTTGATTTCACTATTGTTTTAAAATTGCGTACTGACAGTGCACCCACCTGCTGGCAGCTGACACTGCCCCGTGTCTCCCGCCACCAGGCACTCCAGCTTCTTCTGATCTCTTCTTGTCAATATCACAAATTTGATTAAAGTTTTTTCTCAGGTGGCTTTCCTAAGAAAAGTCAACTAGATGGTAAGTTTATTCTTTGAAGGGCAGAAATTCGGTGGCAGAAAGACAGATAAAGCCATAGGCACTGACAGGAGGTCATTTGGTGAGATGATTGAACTCACGCTCATGAATAGCCTTACGCACATCACACACACGGACATATTGCTAAGAAATCAACCCTTTTACTGAGTGCGACACACATTACCTAGGAGAGGAGTTTCAAACCAAGTACATCGCCTTGATATGCCCTATATATCAGGCACTCTGCTGGGCACTGGGCTTTGACAGACGGCCTGCACCAGTGACATGAAGACCATGAACAAGCTGAGCTAGACAGAGCAGGAGGAATTCCATCTAAGGACATGGCAAGGCTTCCCCGAGGGGCAGCAGTTCAGAACCCGTCTGATGAGTCCCTTGCGAAGTGACTCGCTAGCACAGGAGTGAACGTACTGGTTTACTGGGTGAGCCCATGCCTATGCGCTGTCACTGTGAAGTGCCCAGGCAAAGGCAAAAAGGGGAGGTTTAGTGGGGGCATGATGTTGAGAGTTCAGGGTGGTAGCCGGGGGCCCTTCTGGGGAAAGGGGTGTCTAGCGAGCCAGTGAACTTGCCGGTGAGAGGGGCACTTACTCCTGATCCATCACAGCCTCTCGGGGATGGAAGGAGGAGGGGAAATTTCAAAAGAGGCTTCATAGATTTCCTCAGGCCAAGCTCTATTAAAAAATTAGGTTAAAATTATATGTAATTAAATTAACTATTTTATTTTTTCTTTCTTTAAGTAGATTTTGTTATGTTATTATAGGTATCCCATTTTATTCTCCCCCTTATTCCCCTCTGCCCTGTACTCCCACACCCACCATCATTCCCCACCTTAGTTCATGGGCTTCTCCATTTCCCGTCCTATTCTGAACCTCCCACCGCCTATTTTGTACCTACCATTTATGCTTCTTAGTCTCTGTACCTTTTCTCCCTCTCTTCCTGCCCCCACTCCCCACTGATAATCCTCCATGTGATCTCTATTTCTGTGAATCTATTCCTGTTCTAGTTGTTTGCTTAGTTCATTTTTGTTTTTGCTTTTTCAGGTTTGGTTTTTGTTTTTTTTTAATTTTAATTGTTGTTCAAGTGCAGTTTTCTGTCTTTTACTTCCATCCCAGCCCACCCCCCACAATAGGTTTGGTTATTGATAGTTGTGAATTTGTTGTCATTTTACTATTCATAGTTTTGATCTTCTTTTTCTTAACTAAGTCCTTTTAACATTTCATATAATAAGGGCTTGGTGATGATGAACTCCTTTAACTTGACCTTATCTGGGGAGCACTTGATCTGCCCTTCCATTCTAAATGATAGGTTTGCTAGATAGAGTATTCTTGGTGTAGGTCCTTGCCTTTCATGACGTGGAATACTTCTTTCTAGCCCCTTCTTGCCTGCAAGGTTTCTTTTGAGAAGTCAGCTGACAGTCTAATGGGAACTCCTTTGTAGGTACCTGTCTCCTTTTCTCTTGCTGCTTTTAAGATTCTCTCCTTCTCTTTAATCTTGGCTAATGTAATTATGATGTGCCTTGGAGTGTGCTTCCTTGGGTCCAACTTCTTTGGGACTCTCTGAGCTTCTTGGACTTCCTGGAAGTCTATTTCCTTGGCCATATTAGGGAAGTTCTTCTTCATTAGGTTTTCAGAGAAGTTTTCCATTTCTCGCTCTTCCTCTTGTCCTTCTGGTACCCCTATAATTCAGATGTTGGAATGTTAAACATTGTCCTGGAGGTTCCTAAACCTCTCCTCATTTTTTTGAGTTCTTGTTTCTTCATTCTGTTCTGGCTGACTGTTTATTTCTTCCTTCTGTTCCAAAGTCGATTTGAGTCCCGGTTTCCTTCCCATCACTTTTGGTTCCCTGTACATTTTCCTTTATTTCACTTTGCATAGCCTTCACTTTTTCCTCTGTTTTGCAACATACTCAACCAATTCTGTGAGCATCCTGATTACCAGTGTTTTGAACTGTGCATCTGGTAGATTGGCTATATCTTTGTTGCTTAGTTGTATTTTTTCTGGAGCTTTGATTTATCCTTTCATTTGGGCCATATTCTTTTGCCTGGGCACACCTGTTATGTAGCAAGGGGCAGAGTCTTGGGTGTTCACCAGGGCGGGGCAACCTAGGTCACTGCATTGTGGCGCTGTATGTGTGGGAGGGGTCTGAGAGGGAACAGCGCCACTTGGTAGCTGTGGGCCAGCTTTCAGTCATTTCCTCCACTACCCACAAGCAAATTGGACCCATCTGGTGCTGGTTCCTAGATGGGAACCAGCTTGTGTATGTTCTAGGACCTTGTGGGTCTCTCCAGTGAACTCTCCTGTGAGGCTGGAAGTTTCTCCCACTGCCTCAACCCCTACAAGTGTTTTCAGTCAGAGGTTTTGAGGCTTTATTTCCCCTCTCTGGAACCCTGGGTTGCGCAGTCTGTCTTGCTCCCCAGTTGTCCCTCCCGGTTTATCTGCAAGCAAATGTAGGACCATCTGCTTTGCCAGCTGCCGCCTCACTGGCCCTCGTCCTCCAGCCTCCACTCTGCTGTGAGTCTTCTCCACCTGGCTGCCCATCTCCACCCCTCCCACCAATCTGGATGGATGTTTCTTTTTTAACTCCTTGGTTGTCAGATTTCCATACAGTTCGATTTTCTGATAGTTCTGGTTATTTTCACTTTTAAATTTGTTGTTGTCCTTCTTTTGGTTGTGTAAGGAGGCAAAATATCTACCTATTCCTCCATCTTGGCTGGAATTTTTCAAAATTAACTATTTTAAAACAAACAATTCAGTAACATTTAGTATATTTATGGTACAACCACCACCTCTATCTAGTGCCAAAATATTTTCGGCAACCAAAGGAAAACCTTGTACAAATTCAACAGTTACTTCCCATTCTCCCCTCCCCAAAGCCCCGGGCAACTATCAAGCTTTCTATTTCTATTGATTCATCTCTTCTATTTCATATGAATGAAATAATATAATATGTAACCTTTTGAGCCTGATTATTTTCACTTAGCATGACATTTCTGAGCCTGGAACATGTATGAGTACTTCATTCTTTCAATGACTGAATAATATTCCACAATATGGAAATACCACAAGTTATTTGTCCCTTTATACATTGGTAGACATTTGGGTTGTTTCCACCGTTTGGCTATTGTGCATAGTCCTGCTATGAACATACATGTACACATATTTGTTTGAGTACCTGTTTTCAATTTTTTGGGATGGATACCTAGGAGTGAAACAGGTACCCCAATCTGGGGGGACAGATACCTACTGGTGAGTCATATGGTAACTCTATGTTTAACTTTTCCAGGAGCCACTAAACTGCTTTCCACAGCAACTGCAACATTCCACATTCCCCTCCACAATGTACAAGGGTCCTGACCCTCACCAACACTTGCTATTTTCTGGGTTTTGTTTGTTTGTTTGTTTGTTTGTTTGTTTATTACAGCCTGCCTAGTGAATGGAAAGTGCTATCTCACTGTGGTTTGATTTGCATTCCCCTAATTATTAATGATGTTGAGCATCTTTTGGGGTGTTTATTGGCCATTTGGATAACTTCTTTGGGGAAATGTTTATTCAAATCATTTGCCCATTTCTATTTGGGTGTTTTATCTTTTCAAGGTTAAGTTATAAGGGTTTTTTACATGCATCCTGCCAACTAGTCCCTTATGAAACCTGTTATTTGCAAATATATTCTCCCATTGTGTAGGCTGCCTTTTTGCTTTCTTGATGTCCTCTGATATGCAAAAGTTTTTAATTTGGTGAAGTCCGATTTATCTGTTTTTCTTTTGTTTCCTTGTGCTTTTGGTGCCATGTGTAAGAATCCCTCACCAAATCCAAGGTCGTGAATATTTATACCTGTTTTCTTCTAAGAGTTTTACAGTTTGAGCTCCTCTGTTTAGGTTGTTGATCCATTTAGACTGAACTTAGTTTATAATATGAAGTTAGCGTCCAACTTCATTCTTTCCCGCAGGGATATTTAGCTGTCCCAGCACCATTTGTTGAGGAGACTATTTTTTCCTCCATTGAGTTGTTTTGGCACCATTCCTGTCAAAAACCAAGTGGCCATGGATATTCATGTTTATTTCTGCATACCTATTTTTATAGAACTTTCACAGTAAAGATTTCAGCTATAAATTTCATTTTGCTCTTTTCTCTTGGTTGCTAGACTTTTCAGGGCTTTTCAGGGTTTTGAGAGATTTTTAAATGTTCACTTCTTCACTCACTAAACCGTTTCTTGTCCTCGTTTCTACTGGTGTTACAAACAGCCCAGGAACTCCTAACGCCTAAAAAAATATTTTTGAGTAGTTTTTAGATAATAAATCTGGCTCTGAGATGATATAGCACTGGAAGTGCAAAGTTCGGGATGAATGAAGGCCCTCACACATTTTTTCATTTGTTCTTTTGCGTTCCCTTGAAAACAGCTATTTAGTGTAACTTAGATTATTCTAGTTCCAAGCTTTTCTTCTCGCGAGGTTTTAGTCTTATGAAACGTCACTTCTGTAGTTTTTTTTTTCTTTTAAATTTACTCTACCTTTGATATTCTTTGTATCTTGCTCTACATTTGTAGGTTTTTGGGGTTTTTTGGCCCAAGCTCTCCCACTGATTATTTACCTGCTGAAAGATTTACATTGACTCCTTGAGGCCACAGTGGCTCCTGGCAAAATTACCTTTTGGCCCCAATGGGCCAGTCCCTGAAATGTCCCAATTGAAAAGTTCAGGCAGTTGCAGGTACTGACAATTTTAAATTTTGTACCTTCTGAGGAAAGCTAAAGGGGGCAGACTTGCACAAATAAATTAGTGTGAGCTGGCCTGAAAACTCACCAAAAAACTAGCATGGGAGAAAAGAAGAGGCAGTTTAACTCCCATAAACAAAGAGGAGCACTGGGTATTCCTATGACCTCATCAGGCTGTGCCATCATGTGAATGGAAGGAAACTTGAGTTATGAATCCCTTAAATATCCTGTAGACCTTGTCCAGTTAAGAGTTCTCAGCTGAGGTTTACTCAGTTTATTCAGATCCAAAGAAGATTACTGATTGATTCCCGATGCTTCAGAAATCCTGATGCTGACACATCCAAGGTGACCCTGTTTTCTATAGGATGTTCAACAGCCTTGCAGTCAAAAGCTTCTAGACATCTTAACCACAAAGAAGCCTTCACTGAAATATGGTCTTTTATCTGAAGTCACCTCCTTGTATTGCCACAAAAGAGGGAAGCATGTCCAATTCCATGCCCCAAGATGCTAGGGCAGAACTTAGTCGTTGTAGTTCTCAAATCCTTTCTATGAACAATGGGGGAGGAATCAAAGGCACCCAGCTTGATGAGGAGTGAGAAGAAAACGTCTCTCAACTATCTCTTTGGCTGTGAAAAAAAGTTTGATTCTTTTACACACCCTACATTTAGTTTCAAAAAGCACAGGACAAATTATAAAGAAGGAAATTGGTTAAATAAGTGTCACCAAGGAAGTCACCCAAACTAGTGTTTCTGCTGTATCTAGACTCAAGGTAAGAAACTCAGAGTTGGAGAATGCCTTATAGTACTTCCTCACCTCCCTTTTATTTTGCTCCTTTAATAAAAGCAGGTTCTCCCTGGTACCTTTCTTCTTGAACGAAGCTGCACTTCTGACGTCTATAATGACTCGATCTTCTCTTGAGTCATCTTGAGCTTTTTCCCACACTTACCTTTACCTGTTCCTTTCTGCAACCCTTGCCTCCTTTGAATTCCAAATCTTTAATATGTTCTGCCTCTCCCCTTCTTCAATTGGTCTTTCTCAGTCTTCCACTAATTTTTTTGTCTTTTGACCTTGACGGTATATTTTCTCTCAAGTTCAGAGTTTAATTTTCTCTTCTTCTCATCACCCTACTTGTTCTCTCTGGATGAGTGCATCTCTGCCAAAAGCTCTCATTATAACTTATATTCATTCTGCTGTCTTTTGGGCCTGCCTCCCAAACTCCAGGCCCATTTCCATCTGCCTTCTGGACCGCACCACAGGAATGCCCCATAAAATCGTCACGCTTAATAGGTCTACAACAGAGCGTCCCGAAATCTATAGAAAACTTCTTCACAGACTCCGTATCTTTCCTTGGGTAAAAGTCAACTGTATGACCACTTTCTGTCATATTCTAATTTTCGACATCCATCTTGTACTTCTAAAACATTGTCTTAATTTTCTATCTACTCCCATTTCATTGCTCCATGGAAGGCCACAGCAACTCTGTAGTCTTCTAACCCTTCTTTGAAGGCAGAAATTTTTGTATATTTTGTTCACCAATTAGTTTCAGCACTTAGCACAGTACCTGGCACATTGTAGGCAATTTGTAAATGTTTTTTAAATAAATGAAAAAATTCTATTCCTACATTCTCTCCCCTTTCATTCACTCTATCCAATCATCACAATTAAACAAAACAAAGGCACATTCATATTTGGCACGTTCATAACATTCGTTATTTGCCCAGAGCTGTTTCATGGCCACCTCTCATTTGCTGCAGAATGACGACCACCATGGCTAATCGAAATGCCCAAGACCTTTCACACAGTGTCTGTAATTTACTTGTGGGAACTCACTTCCTATCACTATCGGCCAGGACCCTAACTCACTGATCAAACTAGATTATGTTCATACCTTTGATGTATCACATATATCCTCAGCTGTTCAACTTTGCTCCTTCAGTTATTTCTGCCAGCAATATCCTTCTTGCCGTTGTGTCTGAAATGAGATGATCTTTCATCTCTGGTTCTTTGAGTAGTCATTTGAAGAAAATCAAGATTTAGTAACAGGCAAATTAAGTCAACATAATGAGACTTTGGGATATAATTAAAGGCTAGAAAGATGCAAAAAAAAAAAAAAAACCTCACCAAAAACAGGCTGTCATTCTGAACTCCTATCATTAGAAATGACCTTTCCAGCTTCCTGCCATCTTAGGATCCAAAGTTCCCTCATGCCTACTGCCACCAACCCAGCTGCAAACAAAGGGAAAAAGTAAGAGAGTGACAACGTTTCTGAGACAGATAAGAAACAGTGAGGAACAGTGAGGAGGCCAGAGAATGGTGGAGGTCAAGACTCCAAGGGTTGAAGGTAGTTACCGAGAACAGTTTTTAGTGGTGGGGTGAGGAAGAGAGAGAGCAAGTTGGGAGTGGGCGAAGAGCGAGAGGAAGGGTGGAGAAAGAGTATGGAGACTCCCTGGAGCCTGGAATGGAGAAAGTCCACGTGCTGGCAGAGGCCCCAGGGTGGTGGGGGTAGGAGGCTGTGGGAGGACATACACAGACATGAGAATGCACGTCTACCAGCCTCTTTCCTTTCTCTGGCTCAGCACACAGTGCTGTTCTACTACTGAGAACTGGAAGCAAAGCGTTTCACCTTTTCTGGAGTGTGTGTATGCTGCCGATGTACCGAGCAGCGGGTGGAGGACAGATCATCACTCTCCCACACCCTGTATTGCACCGACAGGCACTTGAGAGCATTCCACCTAGACAATGAGAATGAAAGAGAGAGAAGCAGGGGATTCGCCCAGCCAGCTAACCAAAACCCCGATTTCACTGACTGCTTCTGGAAGCTCTCACTCCGAGCCCTCAAGAAACGAAGGCTGGCAACTCAATCATATACCAACCAGTTCCCTTCTCAAACTTCACCAGGCTTGTTGGCCCCCAGACAGAATCGATAGCTCTGTCCTCTGGCTGCAGGCATCTTTGCCTTTCAGAGGTCCCTCCTTATCCTTCAGTCCCTCACTCAGGGTCTTGTGCCTCGTGGCCACTCAGTAAATATTATCAACTTGGCTGTTGCAGACACTGCCACCGAGGCCCAGAGCAGCTGCATGGCTTTTCCAGCATCCACAAGTTGTGGGTGCTTAAGCCAGGACAAGAGGCAGCTCTTTCTTCCCCACAGAAAGCTCACTGTTTTCCGTCTAAAATGTTCAGTGTTTTGCACACATTGGCTTAGAACAGAATTATTGAATATGCGCACTGCTTACTTTCTTCCACTGAATTACAGCCTAAAGGAGCAGTTTCCAAACCAGTGGTGGTGTCATCCACGTGCACAGGCTTCTGTGTCAGAGGCACCTTCTGTTAGGGGCTCGAGGGCAAATCTTTTCACCTCCGAGCTCACTTTCCTCGTTGTGAAATGGCATGACAGTATGCACAGCCAGCGACGCTGCAGAACTAAATATGAGAGAGGAGGGTCAAACAGCTACCCTTCAGGTTTTCAAGTGTATCCCTTGGGTAACAACTAAATCAACTACTCATTGGCTCTGTTTTTGTTTTTTTTTAAACAACACAAAAATTTCTTCACAATGATAAAAGAAATCACAACAAATTACCAAATTTAAAAGTTGAATGCTACCTCAAACATCAAAACATCCAGAAAAAAAATAACACAATGTTTATATTAACTCTGTGATTCACCCTTATAATGATGCCTTTTCCTGTGCAATTTGTCTACATACTTAAAAATTTTATTTTGGTCAATGATATAGCCCCTAGTGACCTCTGGCCTACTTGTTGTCTTATGAAATTGCCAATCGTAGGCAAATAGAATCATATAAATGGAATTATACAATATCTGTCCTTTTGTGCCTGGCTTATTTCACTGAGGATGACGTAGGATGACGTCTTCAAGAGTCACCCATGCCGTAGCCCATGTGAGCTCTTCATTCCTCTTCAAGGCTGAGTGGCAAAGATTGCACTGTACGTATTTCCTTACTGAATTGGGTTTATCCACACATGTGTTGATGGACACAGCTTCTTTCTGCCTTTTGGGTGCTATGACTTTGCTGCAGTGAACATGGGCATACAAGCATCTGTTTGCATCCCTGAATTCAGTGCCTTCAGGTAAAGAGACCTAAGAGTGGAATTGCCGAGTCCTGCGGCGATTCTATTTCCACAGCAGCTGCACAGTTTCACATCCCCACCGGCGAAGACAGGGGTTCCATTCCTTCCCAGCCTCACCAACACTTTTCATTTTCCATCTTTTGTATCATAGCCATCCAGGTGGGGTTTCCATTCCACCTTATTTGGAGGTTTTACTTCGAACTAGAGAGATTTTGAGATGTCGTTTTCATTGAGATGTCAGTGGCCAATTGCACAAGTAGAGGTTCATCCGTCCGGTATAAGATTTCTCACCTCCTGCTAAAATGCTGAGGGCAGGAGCTTCGAGAGCCTTTGGTTGCAAGCAGCACGGCACGCTGTCTGTCGTGTGGGCTCCTAGGGAGGGACTTAGAAGTATAACGGGAACTTGCTGAGGGCTGGCTGCAGGTGAGCAGGTCCTGCTTCGGGCCTCCTGCGTCATCCCCACCGTGGCGGCATCACCCTCTGGGGCACAGGCGTGCAGACATACTGCCTACGCCCCTCTGTTTATTCCCCCGTATAATCATTCACCAAGTGCCCAACCCAGCCTTGACTCACCCTGGTCCCCGTGTTTGCTCCTACCACGGCCTTCATTCTTGTTGATGCCTGGAGTCACCTCATGATGGAACTTCCTCAACTCTCTCAACTAGTCCTCCTGCCTGTGTTGCCCAGCCCCCAAGTCAACCCCAGCAACAACGGCCCTATTCGTCTCCCGGCATGACTACACACTCTCCTCCACATGCTGCAGCCCTGGTGCTATAGAATGATCGGGGGCACCTCCTCATTGGCAGAAAGCTCTCTACAGCTTGAGCCACACTTCTCTTCTTAGGAAGGTCAGCCCTCTCCTCCTCTTCTTCCCAACATGAAGCTTCCTGTTCTTTTATGGTGGAGCCAGCACTGCCTGAGCATTTACAAAGGGCAGGGCCCCCTGTGGCCATCCGGCCCCACCCCCTGACGCTTCTGCTTCTGCATCTGTGGCAATGCCTGGGAGAGCTGTCCCCTTAGAACACAATGCGAGTGATGTCCCCTTGGACCTTGCCACCTTCTCTCACTTTCAAGCTTTGACACTATTTTTTCCTCTACCCAAGCCCCATACTTCAAACCCTTCCGCCTCCAATTCTTATACTCCTCCTCTATGTTCGGCTTCATCCTAGGTCGATACAGTATTTGAAGCTCTTATAGAGACCCCCAGCAGGCTGTCCTTCCTCTGTGCTCCTATCTCACGGTTATCCGATTATACAGCGCTTTGCACTATTTTGTTTCCATTGGCCTGTCTGCCCTTCTAGAACGTGAGTGCCTCCAGGGCAAGAATGGCGTGGTGTTTACCACCGAGTCCCCATGCAGTGACGGACACTCAGTGGACATTCTGTAAACAGCTGATGAATGAGTGAACAGAATCACCAGCCATCTACCAGGCTCTGTTTAAGGACTCCTTGGGAGTTTCCTTTACTCCACGCTATTTCCCTCAAGCCCAGTCGTCCATCTATTCATTCATTTATTCATCCTTTCATCAAATGCTGGTGAAGCATCTAAACCCTGAAGTACTGCAGACATTATGAGACAAAAATCACTAATGTTGTGGACTTCACATTGTATGTGGGACATGGGAGAGAGTGTATGGGAGGCAGAAAATAGACCAATAAGTAAAATATATAGTATGCCTAACAGCTCTGTCGGTGATAACAAAAGTGTGCTTTATAAATGCAGATGTGGCTGAGAGGGAATAGTCAGTGGAAGGAGAGAAAACATCAGAGTGTGGGGCTCTAGGGTGGGGAGCTGGGCAGGCAGGGAGGTGTATAAAGATGGGGCTGCCGGGCATTTGGAGAGGACAGGTCCTCTGCCTAGAGATAGAGAAGAGGAAGACCAGGGAAATGAAAACAAGGCAGAAAAGGGGAGGCAAAGTACCAGAGACAACCAGCATTACGCAAGTCTGAACCTGGCTTTAGACCTGAGTAGCGGGGAGACAGGGGGTGGGAGGCCTGTGGGGGAAGGACTGTGAAATAGTTACCAGGGGACTCGAGACGCTAGCCGGAAATAAGAGGCTCCTTAGAAAATGGTTACGCCATGATAAATCTGACCTCTTTCTTTGCAGCTGCAGAAGAAAAAGAACATGCAGCCTAACTTCTTAACGAGTAAGGACAGTTGTGTGGGAGTAGTCTTCCATGACTACAGTCTTCCATGTGGCCTCTATAGCCCTAGAAATAGTCCTTTAACTTGAACTGCAGAATTAAAATATCTTATGTCAAAGTGACCCCTTTTAGACCCTCTTCTGGAATAAGACTGTGAGCTGGTTGGAAGCAAGGCAGAGTCTCCCCTCCCTCCCTCCCAGAGGCTGGCACAAGGCCTAGGACACAGCAAACAGGTGCAGACAATATAAGTCTAGAAGGAGAGCAATTTGTTATCAGGAATTTTTTGGGAAATACCTTGCCTTTGTATTTTTTTTATACTTGAGACTTCCATTTTCTAATTTATCATTAATTTTCATTATAAAGTAATACATTTTCTTTACATGTAGAACACCCAGAAAATAGGGAATATGCATAACATAGTTCTCCAGCTCATGCAAACTGAAAGCCTAGTAATAGTAATCACTCATATTTAAGGGTTCCTTCTCCTCCTTCGGTTGTTCCCTCCACCACTCCCCACTCATTTCTAGACTGCATTAGAAATCCAGAGGACCAGGGGACCTTGAATTCTTGCTCACAATTTAGTTTGACCCACTCACTGTGGCTTTTGACCCATTCCCCTTCCACATCTGGCCACTCTCAATGATGTCAGCTGCCGACGAAACTGAATGTTGGGACCCTGGGCTCTTAGAGAAAAGCTCCTGGTCCCTTCACTAAGGAGCTGGAGTTCTTCTAGTTGCCAAAACACCCTCCACGCTCCTAAAGCTCTGAGAGCTTTCTCGCAGAAATGTGGAGAGCATGCCCACCCCACCCCCAGCTGGATCTTCTTCCGGAGCCTCCAGCACAGGAGAGGACTTCTCGTCTTCTGACTGTGACTCCTCTCTTCTCTGAACTAAGCTCGGTGTCCGAAGACTTGGGTCTTCAGAGGGCTCTTGCTGCCAGAAGCCTGAGGTCTGGGATTCTTCTATGAGAACACGGATCCAAATCAAATCTGAACTGGTTCACCCCATCCCATACCACCCCACTCCACCCCACCCCACCCCACCCCACTATGCTCCACCTTCTTTAGATCTCAACCATTAGACACACTCCAGATCAGACTTTGGAACCTGGCTACAAATACAAAGAAGTCAATTAATAAATCATCGTTCAAAGATCATAACTTTAATATTTTCATGTTTTTCTTTCCTCCCAGTGTTTTTTTGTACATGCATTACAAAGTTGAGGTCATGGTATATGAGTTGAATATCATCTCTTGTCCTTTGTGAAATCTCAGGTATTACATGTATCATGCCTTTCAGTTAGAAAACATTTTATCACTGAACATTAATCTAGACAAGTCCCCTTTCTATTATAATTATGGATATGATGATGATAATATTTTATTACTCCTTCCTGATGAAGATACTTTCCTACTGATTTCAAGATGTGTACCTTTTCTTGAAAAATATGTTGCATCGTTTCATGCGTGTTCTTTAATATTCATTTGTACTAAAATCTCATTCTGTCCTGACGTTTTTCCACTCAACACTGTTTTACAGATGTATTGATTTACACATCATCTACATTTTGTCATTTTATAGTATGTATTTACTGTACTTTGCTTAATCTTTCCCCAGTGTTGAACACTTGGGTTACTCTAGCTTCTTGCTGCCACTCTCATTATTATGACAAATGTCTCTGTCATGTTCCTGTATCAGAGCCTGTGTGAGGGTGTCTCTGATTAACACCCAGGCGTGAGTGGAACTTGGGGTCATGAGCTCTCACAGGCTAAGCTTTTCTAGGTACCCTTGCATCCCTTCACAGTGGTACTCGAGTTCCCATCTTTCCTCAGCCTTAATGATTGTTTGTAGCCTATGCTTTTCTAAGTTTTGCTATTTTGATGCCTGTGAATCAGTATTTGATTTTTATTTGTATCTGTATTTTTCTGATGGCTATGGAGTTTTAACATCTTTTCATAGACTCGTATACCTCCGAGGCATCTTCTTCTGTGAAAGCCTATCCATAACTTTGCTCATATGTCCCACCTTTGCACTTAACCATTACGTTTTGAATATTTTCTTGTACTTTTCATGAACATTATTTATGATATTCCAATATATACCATATATCGTTTAACCGTTGCTCTTCTATCAGACCTTTAAGTGGTTTCCAGTTTTTGCTGTGATGAGCATTCCTGCACATAAACCCTTGTCTACACGTGTGATTACTTCCTTTGGACCCTGTCATGGAAATCATTACTGATTCAAAGGATGTGAAACATTTTAAGTCAGTTACCATATATTGCCAAATGGCTTCCCTAAAAGGTTATGCCATTTACAGTTCCATTCCATTAGCAGTGTGTAAGTGTTCTCATCTTACTATTCACTCACAGATATTTCCCAAATCATCACCAACCGGAGACGTGAAAACTTAGCAAATTTTTGCTTAAAGTTGCTCACCAGTGACACCTGGACCTATGTGATGTAGAGTAGAGATTTGCGTTTCTTCTCTAAAATCTCTGTGCTGTTCGCTCAGTTGCTCTAGGCTATTTGTATTATGTTACTGATTCACAAGATGTCGTTATAGAAATAGTATGTATTTTGCTTTTTCTGTCTACAGACTGTGGAACTAACCCTTCTACTTGAAAACACGGCAGTGGTTTGGGGCTTATCTTCTGTGGGAGTCTAAGAACCCCGGATGGCAAGGATGCTGCTGGGCATCAGCAAAAGTAAGAATAATGGCCATAAGCAGGGGAGGAGCTTAGACGCTGACTTCTGCATGGAAGCAGTGCGGCCCTGCAGGCTGGTTGCCTTGTCTCCCCAGGAAAGGCCATTGCTCTCAGCAGGGAGGCCCCGAGGGTTCCCTCTGCTCTGCGTCTCAGCTCATTTCTCCCTCTTACCCCTCCCGTGTTGACTCTCACTGCCTGTAAAAGTTGGGAGACCCATGAATGCAGAAGGCCCAGGGCCCTAGAAGTCAAGGTGGGATAATGACGGTTCAATAAATTTGATCTTTAGGACAAAGGCTGTCATCAAAGGTCATCTTTTCTTAATTCTGTTTTTAATGTGACTTACAGGTCATTCCATTTTTCCGCGGTTTGCAAATCGCATCTGTTTTACCACAAGTGATTTGTAATTCCCGAATAGTTAATAGCACAGCCCCTTGTTCTGTGCTGGGTCAAATCTCGCTGAAAGCCAGTGCCTCCAGAGAACCATGGAAACTGTGACCAGAGCTGTTGTTTTCACTTAAGGTTGGACACATGGAAGGCTACCCGTAGAACCAGGGCAAGCCGAAAAAAGCACTAATCCTCCTCAGCTCTGTTTTCTCCTGGGAGAGGAGGGGACGCATTTAGCTGATGCTTGTTTGCCCAAGGGCTGAAGACTACAATGGCTCATCTAAATAGTTCTTGACAGGTGATTTCTTGTCTAATCTGCAGCTGAGCAATTGTCTGCCTGGTCACAAGCCCTTTTTATCTTAGACACCAAATGTAGAACCTCTACACAAGAGCCTCTCAAAACTTTAAAAGGTCAATGTTTTCCACTGGGAATAATGAGTCATCTTCACTGCTGTGTGCATGTCCCCGTGTGGACCAAGGGACGTCGCTCACATGCCCTAAGTAGTTAGACGAGATACTCATCTATCTCTTTTCTACCTGATTCTCACTCATCATGATCCTTTTATGCCATGGTTTGCAGTTCTCGGTCCAACTGCTGCATGTCCTCATAGATGGGGAGAAGGGAGCATTTCTCAAAAGTATGTTTCAAGTATAGAGGAATAAATGAAATGTATAGAATTTAAATGTAGCTTGAGGAGCTTTGAGAAGTGCATGTATCTGGGTGACTGTTACTCCAGTCGGGAGGTAGAACCTCTTCATTACCCTAGACGGTTCCTTTATGGCCTTTCTAGTCAGCGCATCTCAGTCCCTGCCACCCTTCCGACTTCTTGAAGCATAGGTTAGTTTTTATTTGTCTAGAATTTCATGTGAATAGAATTCTACAGTGTGAATCTTTTCTACCTGGCTTCTTTGACTCAGTATAATGCTTAGGAGAATTAATCTGTGTTGTCGTATGTATCAGCATTTCATTATTACTGCTTCATAGTAGTCATGTGAAAACACCACAATTTGTTTATCTAATTAATTGTTGATAGACATTTGGGTTGTTTCCAGTTTTTGCCTAGTATATCATTTTGGAGAGATATGTTTTCCTAGGAATGTAAAACACACTATTGTATTTTTATAGGGACATAAAATAACACTACTGATGCAGACTAAGAGAAGAAATGCAGACTGCAGAGGGAGAGAAGATTGTCACCAGTCCTACAGAGGATTAGGATCAAGAATATATAAAGAATTCCTGAAACTCATTTCATTTTTTTTTTAATAGAAATTTAGTAGTGGAATTCCAGTCCCCTAGTTTAGGTTTACATTGGTTTTAAATAATGATGTTAGCTGTATGGTTTTTGTAGATCTCCTTTATAACACTGAGGAAATTTTCACTCTTCTTAGTTTTCTCAGAATTTTTAAAAATGTTATGAATGTGTTGAATTTTGTCAAATGTTGCTCTCACTCTTTCATTATATCAATGTAGTTAATTACATTGATTTTTAAACATTGAATCAAACTTGCATTCTTAGGAGAAAATCAGCTATGCATTGTACTTTTCTATAATGTTGAAAATAATGTGCCAAATTTTTATTTAAAAATTCTTCATCTGTGTTCAGGAGAAATTTGGGTCTGTAGCTTTCTCATAATGGCTTTTTCAGGTTTTACAAGGTAACTGTGTCTTCATAGAATGAGTTTGGAAGTGTCCTCTCCCTCTTCAATTTTCTGGGGCATTTCTGTAAAATTGGTATTATTTCCTTATTAAATACCTAGTAGAATTCACCAGTGAAACCATCTGGCCCTAAGTTGTATGTGTGTGTATTTTTTAGAAAGGTTAACTATAAATTTAATTTCTATAATAGATACAAAGCTATTATAGGTTACCTTTTTGAATGAACTTTGGTAGTGACGTTCAAGGAATGTGTTCATTTCACATAAGTTGCTACATTTATTGCCATGAAATTATTTATATTATTTCTCTATTATCCTTTCAGCAAATGTATTATCAGTAGTGATGCTCCTACTCGAATACTTGATACTGGTAATTTGTGGGTTTATAAAGTTTTTTTTCTGATCAATCTGGCTAGAGGTTAATCACTTTTTATATTTTCTGTAAAACCTAGCTTTTGGTTTCATTAATTTTTAAAGTTGGTTTCTATTTTATTAGTTTCTCTTTCTGTGTTTATTTTTTCTGCTTCCTTGATTTTAATTTGTTTCTTTTCTTTCGGAGTATAGGGTGGAAGCTTAGATCATGATTTGAGACCTTTCTTCATCTCTAATATTAGTGTACAGTGCTATAAGTTTCTCTCTAAACACTGGTTAAGCTTCACTCCATAGGTTTTGAATGCCATGTTTTCATTTCTACCCAGTTCAAAATATCTCAATAATTTCAAATTCTCCGTGTAATTTTTTTTCTTTGATCCATGGATTATTTAGAAGTATGTTGTTTAGTATCCAAATATTTGGTGAATTTCCACATATTTTTGGTCACTGATTTTTAATTTAATTCTATTGTGGTCAGGTAACATATTTTATGTAATTTGGATTTTTTAAATTTCCTATGGGCCAGGAATTAACCCAACTTGGTAAAGGTTCTGGGCGCACTTGCAAAAAAATTGTTCATTCTGCTGCTGCCAGGTGTGGTCCTCTATGAAAGCCAGTTAGGTCAAGTTGGTCCGCTGTGCTCTTCGGGTCTTACGTCCTTCCTGACTTTCTGTGCAGGCTAACCGGCTGGAGTGGAGGGAGTGAAGGGGCAGCCGCAGGAGAAGAGGGTAGAGCGGATATAGCCGGAAGTGAGGGGGGCTGATCCAAATCCTCACTCGTTTATAAGCACTTTGGTTTTTACTCTGAATTACACAAAGGAATAAAATGTTTCCACTTCTGTTTTAGCAGGTTCCTTTAACTATTGTGGTGAGAATGCAAAGTGAGCCCTGGTCAGGTATCCCGTACACAGAAAGGCTGCGGGTTCGATCCCTGCTCAGCGCATACTGAGGCTGTGGTTTCAATCCCTGGCCAGGGAGCATATGGGAGACAACCGGTGTTGGTGTCCTCTCTCTCTCTCTCTCTCTCTCTCTCTCTCTCAGTCTCTCTCTTTCTCTCGTTCCTCTTCCTTGTCTCTCTCTAAATCAGGAAACATATCCTTGGGTGAGGATTTTAAAACAATACAAAGTGAAAATGCAAAGGCAAATGTTAGAAATTAGAAAATTTTTAAAATAATCCAGGCAAGATATGATGGTGATTAGACCCAAAGGAAAGGCAGAAAAGGTCATGGAAAGTAGCTAGAGTTGGGATGTATTCTGATGGTAGAGTTGACAGATTTTATTATCAGGTTGCAGAATTAAGCAATCTTCTCCTGACCCCTTAATTAGAGCTTGGGATCAGTATTACCTTGTAATATTACAAATAGATGAGTTAGAAGGTCATACCCTTCACACTGTTTTATTATGCTACATCAAAACCCTCTGGGAGAGTCTAGAGAGTTCCTTTGGAGAGAGTGACAGGAGCCTTTAATGTGGTTCTCCTAGCAGTATCCACCCGCCTTCATTCTCATCCTCATTACCCAGAGATTCCAACAACCGGTAGTGCTTTCAAATACCTGGAACGGTAAGGGTACCTCTTTAAATCGATGTACGAGTGAAGAGCTTATATTTTCTTTCAAATTTGACCTTGAGTATTCACTACAAACATGTAGGTGGTATTTTTAAAACTGTCAAAAACATAAAAATTAAAAACCGTGTTCTCATGTACTTCAGCTTTGGGAAGTGTTCTTATTCTTTTTTAAAATTCACCTGCATTTGAGAACACTTGGTTTCGAAATGATGAGTGTTCTGCCTCTGGTTTGCAATCTAAGTCCAATATGGTTGTTCTGACAATGCCTGAAGGCTTGATCAATTCTTTCCATTTAACAAACATTTATCTAACTACTACCTGCCAGGTCCTGTGCTGTATGCTCAAAGATAGGCTATTTCAAATCCAAAGACTGCAAAGTCCCAGTTCTAAAGAACTATATCAATATGTATTTGTAGTATAATATACAAAGGAGCACTCAAAAAAAAACAGAATTACCTTCTGGAGGGCAGACCCCTTGCAGTACAGGCTCCCCCCACTAGGTGAGTGTTCTAGGCACCCATCTGGATCAGTGTACCAGCTGGTGGTGTTGTGAGAAGCTGCATTTTGCGTCAGTGAATTTTTTTGAAGACTCAACACATTTGCCCATTTTGTAGGGGGTGATTTATGAGCTCACCTGCCCACAATGCACTGAGTGTTCAGCAGTTTTTGACCCAAAATAGCCTTAACCCGGTGCCCTACCCTCCCTATTCACCTGATCTTGCCCCACAAGAATTTTTGTTGTTTCTCCAGGTGAAAAAAAAGTCCTCAAAGGGAAAAGTTTTGCTGATGTGGAAGAGATGAAACAAAAAACAGCAGTGGCACTAAAAGGCATCAAAATCTGTGAGTTCAGTAACTGTTTAGAGCAGTGGAAAAAAGTCTTGATAGGTGTATTGCATTGAATGGAGAGTACTGAAGTTTAAACGTGTAAGAATAAATACACAATTTTTTACCAATAAATTCTGGGTTGTGGGGGGTCCACCCCTCGTATAATGTGATAGAAGTTATAAAACCTGGTAGGAACATACTAGTGTGAGAAAGTTTAAGAGGACTTTGTATGCCAGCTTCATGGGTGAGTTTACCAGGTGAGTGGTTAGTAGTGCAAGGACAAAGAAAGGAAAAGTGGATGTTTCGTGCCAGAGCAGCGACATACATAAGGGCTGTCGTATGAGAGAAATCACAGGGCATCGGGGATCTGCAAATACTTTAGGGTGGTTGCAGCTCTCCATTCAAATACAGAGCAATGACGCCGAGGAGCCAAGCACGGGACAGACTGCGACACTCCACACTAAGTAGTCTGCATTTTAATTGTAGAGCGAGGGGAGCCATCGAAAATCTCTCCAAGCAGGAGAGCGGTATTATACTTTGAAAGGTCGCACTGGCTGTGGTGTGGAGAATGGATCAGAGCACTGCAAGATCAGAGGCAAAGAGACCTATTTGTAGGCTGCTGCAGTAGTCTGGAAGAATAATGCTAACAGCCTGAAATAAGCTACTACCAGGCGCAGACCTGGAGAATTCCCCAAAACAAGGAGAGGATCCAAAGAATAGGTTGGAAGTGGAATGTGGGAAAGCAAAGCTCATACACTGGGTAAAACTGCAGCATCACTGACTAAGATACTGGGTACAGCTGGAGAAATGCATTAGGATGAACTGCATTTGAGATGGTTGTGGACGTCCTCCTGAAGACACCCACAGATAATTACGTACATAGGTCTGGAGCTCAGGACAGCCATTCTAGCTTGAAATAACATTGGGAAGTGATAGCACGTAGCTGGCGATTGGAGCTCTGAGGCTGGGAGGAATTCCAGAAGGATTCATAAAGCATTGAGGATGGGACTCTGAGAAATGCTGACATTTAAAGGAATTGACAAGGAAAGACGAGCCAGCAAAGGAGGCTGTGATGTAGCAGCCGCTAGGACAGGAAGAAAACCAAGGCAACGCAGTGTCAGGAGAATGGGTAGCCATGCATGCTGAGAGAGGAGAAAACTTCCAGAAGTCAGGATGGGTCGCCAATATGAAGACAAGATGAAGAGTCAGGGGAAATGAAGTCTGTCAAGGCCGTGACATCTGGCAACGAGGAAGTCATTGGCTGTGAGGGAGGAAGCCAGAGTGTAGTGAGTTGAGTGAATAGGACCTAGCGAGTGGAGAGGGCTGATGGAGGCTGGGAAGGAAAAGAGAGGGCAGGACCAGAGCTGAAGAGGGCCGTGAGGTCCATGGCAAGCATACTGTTGCCGCAGCTGTCTCTTGAGATGGGGAGAAGTGAACTTGTTCAAATACGGATTATAAAGAGTTGATACAGAAGAAGCGACTGTAGCTATTGAAGAGGTGGTGCCTGATTGAGCTGTGTTTCTAAGGAGGCAGGAAGGGTTGGACTCCACCGCTTCTCTGGAGGGAGTAGCCACAATGAAGAAGAAAAGTACAATGTTACCGAGAAGGTCATTCATGGGGTAGAGAGATATACCTGCAGGAGTTGAATTCATATGTTAAAGTCCCAGTCCCCAGTACATCAGAATGTGACATTATTTGTAAATAGGTCATTGCAGATACAATCAGTTAAGCTGAGTTCATCCTGGAGCAGGATGGGCTCCTGATCTAGTGTGTCTGGGGTCCTTATAATGGTGGAAATTTGGACACAGATACACATGGACAGGGAACGCACCGTGTGAAGGTAAAAGCAGAGATCAGGTGGTGCAGCAGACGCCATCAGAGACGGCCGCAGACCAGCAGGTGTTAGGAGAGAAACCTGCAACAGGTCCTTCACTAGCCCCTTCAGAAAGAACTGGCTCTTGAACTTGGGCTTGTGGCCTCCAGCACTGTGAGGCATTAAGTGTCTGTTGTTTACACCATCCAGTTTGTGGCACGTCGTTAGGCAGCCCCAGCTGACTAACAGGGTACTGGTGACAGTGAATTTGCACGTGATAGGCAAAATGCCAATGGAGTTGTGATGGCTGTCACTTTTACTTTGGAACTGGACTCTAGGTCATCTCTGGGGACCCCGCTGGGGAGACAACATGGGGTGTTTGGAGAGACGTGGAGAAGACTTGAACTGGCCACGCTGGGCAATGGAAGGAGCAGTCTAAAAGGCAATATAAGGTTGCCGGGTGGTACTGAGACCCATCTGAGTTTGGATCTCAGTAATACACAGTGTTTTTTAATAGTCCTTCCAGTGGCCACACCACGACCCAGCGTGATCATTTTGAGAAAATACTTTCCACCACTGAAGTCAAAGCTAACTATCTTTTTCTGCCCTGCCTGCCTTTTCCTGGACCCTCGTCCTGAGCAAAGGTACAAAGTAATAACACTATTTTATGCATGGGAAACGTCATTAAAATTAATCAGCAGGCTGTTTGCCTATGTGCTGCTCTCATCCTTCCACCACCGAGGACGAATCCCCAAGGCTTAGCTTATAAAATCCATGACTAAAAAATGTTTTTGTCTTTCATCATCACCTTTCTCGCAGATGCGGTGGCTCTGAGCTGTACTCCAGAGCAGAAATGTCTCCTGAGGCACTTTTCTTTCGTCACCCTTCAATTCAAGGATGTCTTAAGAGGCTTGTTTTCTCTTTCCATGAATATGAATCAGGCCTGAGCAGGGTCTGTGACTAACCAGTCCTGAGAAAGTACAGGAACGGAGTCGGTGGAGGGAAAGTTGCCATGGGAAACCTTGTGAGTGTTCGTTTTGTTTCCACACGAAACATTCGTTTCTTCAGGTGAAATGTGGCAATTCATGTGAATTGCGTGCAACTCATGTGAAATACAACGGAAAAAATGGGACTTTGATTTTTAGGAGATGTGTACTATTCCCACCGCTAACTAAACCAGTTTTATTTCAGATTGCATCCTCTGAGTAAGCAGCTAAGTTCAAAGCCAGAGAGAGAGAGAGTGAGTGAGAGAGAGAGAGAGAGAGAGAGAGAGAGAGAGGGAGATTGAGAGAAAGAGAGATTGCAGGAAAATTGCAAATTCTGGGCGATATTCATTAGGGAAATGGAGGAGAAAATTGGAGCCAGGACCCCCCAGGAAGAGGAAGAACTGGAGTTACATCAGAGCAGGACAAAGCAGCTGGCAGTTTGGCCTCATCAGATGCCTGCGACAAATCCCCACAAGGACAGTCCCTGCAATGAGGAATTCAGCGACTCAGGCCCTGACAGGAGGGCCCAGCTGCCCAAGCTCCAGTGGTTCCTTGAGCAGAAACCCATCTGATTAGAAGGCACTTAGTGATGGATTTGGTGTCTAACTCCAACCCCAGGGGAAGTGGGTCCAAACCTGGGGCAGGATTTACTCCCAGCTGTCACCTGCAAAATGCTTCCTTTTAGGGGGAGCGGGAGGGGGGATCGGTATTCCTGACTCTCATTTGTTATCAGTGAGCCTGTGGGCTTATGCATCCGCCTCCCGCTCTGAGCACCCAATCTCATTCCCCACTCTCTCTAAACTCTACTGTGACCCCCAAAATGGTGAGACCGCAAAGGTACACAGGGAGGCATGGAATAGTGCAGCTGCAGTGTTGTTTAAAGACAATCTGATAATCTAGTCCATCCCTTCCCTCCACGTGCGTCAGCACCAACACTATCGCCATCATTATTTTATTGGAAAGAAAATAGAACCTGAAGTCCGGGGCTTCAATAACTTGACCATGTGTTACTAAAACAGGTATTAAGCCTGAATATTTTGCTTCTGTATTCTAAGATCTGTCTACTGTACTACTCAGAAGGGCCCAGAGCCCACCAGGATGGAGGGCCCACTGGAATCAACTCAATAAACACTCACGTCAGGAAAACAGTTCTGACCTGTGAATTAAGAGAGAGGAGAGCAATGATTCATAATGGCCTCTTCTACTCTACTCTACTCCATTTCTATTAATGAGCATTTATCAAGATGGATTTTGTTTTATCTGTACTTCATCATTTCTTTCAAAACCCTTTCCTCACTTAACTTTTTAAGAAAACCTCTATGAAAGAGAAGTTTAGTATCATTACCTTCCTTTCAGAGACGTGGAAAATTAAGATCAGAGAAAAGTCATAGACTCAAGTACGTAAGGCTAATAATTATTCGATCTGAGATCGGACCCCATCATTTTACTGATGTCTAGCCCAATACGTTCCTGCTATTCAACAGACAATTATTAAACTCGCTCTATATCAGAACCGC
Source organism: Trachops cirrhosus (assembly GCA_028533065.1). Lineage (NCBI taxonomy): Eukaryota > Metazoa > Chordata > Mammalia > Chiroptera > Phyllostomidae > Trachops > Trachops cirrhosus. The sequence continues at coordinate 6,203,102 of CM052548.1, read as the reverse complement.
TCCCACAGCCTGGGGCACTCGTGATCTAACGAGAAGAGGTCTGATTTCAAGGACGTGGGACCCTGGGAGGGAAATTAGATAAGTAATTACGTAAATTACACTCAGTAAAAAGAAAATTACTAACTCGTGTCCACCAAAGAAGTCATTTAACTACTTGAAGCGTCTGTTTCCTCATGAGCAATAATAACTCTTTTGTAGAGTTATGTGGAATATGTGTGATATTTTCAAAGTTCATTTTATCACACGATATTAGAAAGCAATTCAGAGAGCAGGCACAAGATGATAATATTTGGGGGCGGTGAGTGAGGGTTCTGGGCAAAATTGTTCTGACAAAATAGAAATTTGTGTCACTGAACTTAGAAGGACCAGCTTCCCACAGATTCATACAATGCCCTCTAAGCCCCTGTAATCTTTGGGGGGAGGGACCGGGGCTGCAGGGTGCCCCATGAAGTATAATAGATCTTGGAGAGATCTATGCTAATTTGAAATTTGCTCACAGGCTGAATGAATAAGACTAAATTGCTTACTTTCTTTGATTCTGGGTCCCTGAGGGGTAGAAAAGCATAATTATCCCAATAAATAACATGGCATTATAAGTCAATAATGGGATGGCATCTTCCTGGCAGGTAGACTGTAATCGCATGAATTCAGACCTTGAGTTTGCCAAGGTGCTTGTTACTGCAGGCTGACTGTGGCCTTATTATATTTTCTGCTCTTGAAAATGGCTGTCTGTGCAGCTGAGTTCATTAGGTAAACAGCTGGGGTAATTGATAGTGTGAATACCGTTTCATTTCCTGCTGCTCTCAAAGAATTTGCTCTGAGGTGGAAGAAAATGACCGGTTTTGCCGCTGTCGGTTCTGGCAAGTTTTCCTTGAGGAGCATGCTTTAGGCTGAACGTTCCACAAACGGTCTTCTTTTCTGTAGAAGCAAAGACCATGGGAGGGGCCTATGATTAACGGTGACCCCGTCTTTCCGGTGCAGCTGCTGGAATCCCAAGGTCAGATCTCACTCCCTTGGTTGCGAAGGGTTTCCAGCTCCTGGTCCTTTACGGAAAGCGTTATCAATGCCGGAGGGGTCCCTGGGCTCCCGAGAAAACAGATAGATGAAGGAGGCTTTTCTCTGCCATAAGCCCCAGGCCTGAGGTTTCCAGATGGCAGTGCAAGAATTGTCCTGCTTTCGAGGGGCTTGAAACAGATTCACTTTGGGAAATGAGGCCCTTTGAGAAAGAGGAAAGGGATATAAAACTCAACTGCATGGGACAAAATATGTTTCTCCAAGTTAATGAATAAATGTTAAGGAATTCCAATAAAAATCTCAGCAGAACTTCTTTAGCTTGACAAAATTATCCCACGCCGTATACAAAAAATGATAAAATAGTAGTCCAAATAATAAATCAAAATAATTTCACATCATCAAAATAATAAGATGCAGCTTGCAGAAAATGAAATATACTAGCAAGCAGCTGCGGTACACAGTGGACTTCCGGGAGCTGAAGAGACACGCGTATCACTGGAAATGAATGGTCCCAATGAAAAGAAACCCACATTCATGTGGTGACGCGGTGTGAAGTAATGGCATCTTACGTCAGAAGTGGCTGCCGATAACTTCCACCTCCTCAGGTAAGGACCTTGGGAGGGACAGCCGTGTGGTGGTGTACATCATACCAGTAACTAAATATCTACCTAATAGCACAGGGTGCCTGGAAGAGACTTAGGAATTTCCATTTTTATTTCTGTTTCTTTTTCTTTTTTGGAGTGAAGGAGACAGTTTTAAGAAAGATATTAAAAGCAAATTATATAAATGGAAAGGTTGTTTGGTTCACAAAATTGGAAACATCTGAATTTCCATTTTAAAAAAGTACATGTTAAATTGGGAAAACATTTCTAACATATATTATAAAAAATTAATGTCCTTAGTATAAAAATCACCAAAAAAAAACAAGAAAAGGTAAATACTCCCATTTTTAAAGTGGGCAAGTGACCAAAGAGGCAGTTCACAACGAAGACACAAATGCATCAACATTCATAGAACAAGTGTGTTAACTACACCAAACAATACAAAGGGAAACGACAATGTTATTTTTGCTTATCAAATTGGTAAGCATGAAGTATGCTTTGAATAATCATTGTTGAGGAAGCAGCAAGCCGGTATGAATAACAAAATGTTGAAAATTTGGAAAATGTGCATGTCTTTTAACCCCACAAGTTCTCTGCTTGGCATTTAACCTGTGGAAGTCATAGATGTTCACAAAGATTTATACATAAGCATGTATGTATATATGTATGTATTTTAGAGAGAGAAGAAGAGGAGAGGGTGGGGGAAGAGAGGGAGAGAGAGACATGACTTGTTGTCCCACTCATTGACACATTCATTGGCTGATTCTTTTACGTGTCCCGACTGCGGGTGGATCCTACTACCTTGGTGTATTAGGAGGATGCTCTAACCAGCTGAACTATCCGGCCAGGGCTATGTGCAAGTATTTTGTGCACAGTGTTCACAACTTAGAAACAATAAAAAGTCTCTCACTTGTATAGTCAAACGTACAGCCGAAGAGGAAATAACTGTTGAAAAGCACGGTGTAGAAGTGTATTTAAATGGAAAATACTCTTTAGTAAATTACTTGGAAAAAATCACACACCTAAATGATTACAATGGTTTTTTATTTCTTGGTGGTAAAATTAATGTGACTTTCCCTCTTTTTTTATGCTTTCCTGCACTTTCTAAAATGTCAACAAAGAACACAATAAATGTAAAATTTAGAAAACACGATGTCCTGTTATATTTGTTTTCTAGAAACCTAGCACAGAAGAAATCAGTGATTGATAGGAAGAACCTCAGGGACCACGCGCTGGTTTTGTTAGGGCGGCGGTGGGTCTTCCTGCCTCCGACAATGGTTTTCTTCCTGTGCTGTACAACTGTTTCCTGCCGCACTCCTCCGTCCGCAGGACAGCAGGCCACTTCAGATGGGGACTGTTCCCACTGCAGTTGCTGGGGTGGCCCCGGGCCTGTGACCCAGACCTGGGCCATCAGACCATCCCTTCTCCTGACAAGCAATTGGGTCACCCAGTGCTTCAGGTCCCGTCCAGCTGATCCCAGAACATGTGCCCTGGCAACCAGAAAGCAGATGTTTCATGCTCCGTTGGACTTAGAGCCATGAACTCTCTCCTGTAGCCATTGGAAGAAATCCTGCCGAAAAGGAGGGTACAGAGAAGAGGGATGGAGAGACACTCCACAGTCCTCATGACATCATCTAAGTCCCTGGATCCAATGAAACCCAAAGCTCAATAGACTCCTCCCCCAACCTCCCCAAAAATTGTTTTTCAGTTAAGTAAGAAAAAAACAGTACTTTCCACCTTTTCACTCCCTCAGGCTGCTTTTGAGATTTAGCCAACATGGAACTCAAAATGCTCACAGCTATTCACTCAAAAATACACCAAGAAAACTTTTAAGAATGTGGACTGTAGTAGGCTTCCCAGGCTCGACTGTCTCTACTTAACTTGTTCCAATAATATAAAAAAGGGGCATTCACAAAAAATTAAAAAGCCTCCAAAGCTACCTATGCCACTTCTTGAAAAGTGCATACTGTAGGTAGAAAACCCTCCATAGGAAGGGGCGAGGGGGCTTCCTAGAAATGGATAACTTGCAATGTTTCTTTGTTAATCATGTAAGCAACCTAGACCAGGGCTTCCAAAACTTTAATGTATTATTAGTAAGGGCTGTCCGGGCAAAGCAGAACCACCATGAGTAACATGGAATAAGGAGCTTATTATAGGAACTGGAGCTACTACAATTGTGGGATACGCTGGGAAGTATAGTCTGGTGAGTGGAGTTGGAGAATCAGAGAAAAGTCGCTAAGGAAACTTCCTGAAGCGCTGGCACGCGTGGACAAGTTGGAGCTTCCAGGGACATTTTGGGAGCGAGCAGGAAGGAGGAGCAATGCTGGTGGGTTCTGTGGAAGGCTGAGGCCTCCACAGCTGGAGGTGGACTTGCAGTTCCTTTGATTAGCAAGAAGGGCAGTTTGAAAAAAGCTGGTGTGACCTCAGAGAGCTGGAACCCAGCAGCGTGGCCCCCATTGCTTCTCAGTGCAGCTAGGGGTCCCTGGAGAGCAGGGATGCTGCTCCACTTCCGCCTGTCAATCTCATGCAAATTTCTCTTTTGGCCAACTCGAATTTGTGGTCCTGCAGGAGAACTGCAGTTTCGGTTTATCCAAATTGACAGTGCCGTAGAACCCCCAGGGTTGTGCATACCTCCCACCTTGCGGAATAGGTTAAGATGTAGATTCTGATTCAGTAGCTTCCGGTGGGGCCTGGGATTCTGTATTTCTAACAGACTCTGCATGATGCTAGTGCTGACGGTCTGCAGACAGCGCTTTGAGTCGCAGGCCTTGATTCTTTCGATGAAAGTGAAAAAATAGTGCAGCTTCATGCCATCTAAGCAACCCTCAGAAGAAAGAAAAAACTTGGCTCACTTGTGATGAAAATAAAAGAAAATTTTTTCTAAGAAGTTCTTCATATTTTGCTTAATGCTACATTAGGCCCTGGCTGGTGTGGCTCATTTGGTTGGAATGCCATCCCATAAACCGAAAGGTCATGGGTTCGGTTCCGGTCAGGGCACATGCCTGGGTTACAAGCCCAGTCCAGGTCAGGGAGCCTATAAAAGGCAACTGATCCATGTTTTCTCTCTCTCTCTCACCAACATTTCTCTCCCTCACTCTCTCCCTCCCTTCCCCTCTAAGCATGTCCTCGGGTGAGGATTTAAAAAACAAATTAAAAATACTCCATTGGAGACTACAAGGACCACTGGTCTCTCCTTGAGACTGGACAGTTGGGCTTATCTTTGATCCAAACGGCCCTTTCCCACCTGGCAGTGGTGTCTGTGCTCACCTTCATCTTTCCTCCCCTGATCGAGAGCCACTCGGCCAAAAGCAGAGACCGCCTGTTCGCAGGGAAAGGAGGTCTCCTCTGTGCATTTCATCAACATGCTTCTTGGTGAAAAGCTGTCCCAGATTTTGATTTGTGGAGCCCATGACCAAGCAGCAAATTAGGGCACGGAGCTCGTATTATGTAAAAGAAGAGTTACTGGAGTAATAAGCACGTGTAAATAGCATTTACATATTTAATGATCATTTTATTTTATGGCAACTTTTGCATTAACTATTCAGAAATTATGTTCTTTTTACTCATGTAAAAGCCTTTTGTCAAGTGCCTTTTTATTATTCTGGGACAGGAAACTCTATTATGACATTAGGTGACACGTGACGGCATTTAAGCTCTCATTTCTGTGTCAGTCACCTGCACGTCCTCGCCTCAGCCAGCTTCACGGGGTCACCTTTTACTGTGGTAGTGAAACCAGATGGCGGGAGCTGCACCCTCCCTCGAGGAAGCCCCCATCCCGAGTCCCCATCCCCCACCTGCCTCGGGCCAAGGAGTTTCAAGGGCTTTGGTTTCTTCTCTGCATTTTGCATCCGTTTTTCATTTCAGTCTCCTCCTCAGCTTCCCCTGAAGCTAACATCCTCTGACTATTCGTTTCTCTTTACTTTCACTCCACAATGCACCTGAGTACAGAATACTAACCCTTTTTGATTTTGTTGCTCTTGCGAAAGCAACTCGGGTTCCAGGAGAATTGACCGAGGAGCGAGGCAGTGGGATGAGCGAGGGTGAGGCCGTAGGTGAGAGCCCAGCCAAGGGCAGCAGAGACCTTGAAAGACAGCACAGGGCAGCCCCATTGGAGACAGTGTCTGCCGGGCAGATCTTGCTCCCCAAGCCCCAAAGGCACTCGGCCTGCTTTCAGCCTCCCCTACCACATCTCGGCTCACCTCCCTGCTCCAGCAGGGCCCCCATCCATCACGGTGACTCCCCGAAACTCACATCATCTCTTCCTTTACCCGGCAGAGCACAGTGGGGCCCTCTGGTCTTCCCTGATGGTGTAGGCCATGCTGGAGTGCTCACTCCTTCTGACCAAAACCGCCCATCAAGGTATCTGGATACAAAAAAAAATCCTAGTCCCAGGAGAAAGGAATTCTGCCACCTGCTGACATACCAATAATCATTATTTGGTTTTTACTTCCTGCTCCATTCTCTTCTGGGCAAAATCTTTGCACCCCCTGCACCGGCATCTACCTTTCACATTCTGCCCCCAAGTGATATGTGGGGATGGTGGAAAGAACACGTCGTTTATTTGGGGGACCTCAATAATTGTTCCCATTGGTCCCTAATTAGGAGAGAATGGCTTAGGCACATCGAACAACATACATGCATCAGCCATGTTGTGTCGGCCCTGAGCAGCCCATTTAAGCATAACTATTACAGGAATTCCTCACACTCTCCAAACAAGATCTCTTTTCTTGCAGCTTTTAGTCTCGTTTCCTTTCTTAGGGGTCCTAGTTTCATATCCAACAAGAGCTTCCAGCAGATTTTCCATAAGGGAAGCCTGGGTGCTCAACCTTCACTTGATGGTGGATCTGGGAGCTAAGAGCCCTGCTCACTCAGAGCTTGGCTGGCTGGCTCCGTCTCTCCGAGAGCAAGACGATTCTCTTTGTCCCCCAGGTGCCCCGGGGGAAGGATGTCTGGCCACAGCCCCCCTCCTCTGCTGTCAGAGCCCTGCATGCGTTCTCCACACCTAGAGCCCTAACCAGCCAGCTCTGGGTCATGGTGAGCCCCCAAGCCTTGGGTAGCTTTGCCCCCATTCTCATGTACCTTTTTCTACTCCATACAGACTCTGGATTCCTAAGAAGGAGAGGGCCACTCAGTAAGTGACAAAGACCCTATTTACTGGCCTCATAGCTCCAGCAGAGAGGGGACAGCGCCTTGACAGGAAGTCAAGGTTGGCACCGCACCTCTTCCCTCCGAGTCAGGAGGAGCGTAATCTCCCATCACTGAATTTCACCTACAGCCACTCCCACTTCCTGCGTCTGCTTTGGACTTCCGGGGCTGACTCAGCTGCTTTGGATTTTTCCCAAAAGCAACCAAATCTACCTCCCAAACTCCCTCATCCTAATATAACTTCACTGGGGAAGAATACTTCAGGAATTCCTGTAAATCTCCTGGGCCAGCCCAGTTCATTTTATTCCAAAGAGTTTCACTATAAAATAGTCTCAGAAATCCTTTGATCACCTTCTATATTTGACAGCCCTTGGGAATGATCTCCCTGAAAAGATTTATAGCAGTGGTTTTCCATCTCACTCTTGGCTGTGTAGTCAGAATTCGCCCCTGCAGATCCGGTTATCTTTCATCCTAACAAACATCCGTGGGCTGTGGGGCAGATGTCCCCGTGCATTGAGGCATTTGAACTTCTGTGTCCAAGGCATTGATTCCAGCACGGAGGCTCCTTGCTTTACTGTCTCAGAGTTGTGCCAATCTTGCAGCAGATCCTTGGTGTATTCCTGTGATGTTACAATACCCTCTTTCCCAACTTTTTGCCCCTCTCAAAACAATCCCCAGATCGGGGTTGCATGCAGCTGGTATCAGGTGGCTAGTCTGATAGGGAGCCCATTCCAGATCAGTCCTGTACTATCAAAAAATAATTTTTTGCCTCTGTAAAAATGTCTGTGTCTCTAGGTATTGGTTTATATTATAACATCGGAAGAATTTGCTGGTTGGCCTCTGTCCTAGGAGTTTAACTGGGCTTTGTGTGTTCTGGAACCTGGCACCCTCTGCAGGGTCGGAGCCCAGTTCCAGAGAAGATTCCAAGTGTCCACCGTCCACATTTGGTGGACGGCCAGGGCAAGGCAAGTGAGGTACTTGCTCGGCACAAAGTTGGAGGGGACACGAAGTTTTTCAGTGATCAGATAAATCACGTTTTTGGTAAATACTATTTAGTGCAACACGTTAAACAATGAAAATTAATATGAAAGTCCATAATGAACATAATACCAAATTTTTAAATAAGGACAGCATTGGTATGGCTGATTTTTCCTTTTTCCTTTCCCCAGGCTCTGGTGTGATTACATATACCACTGTGACTGACCCTGTCTTTATTTAAAGTGATATTTTGTTGATCATAGATTTTATTTTCTTTCATTTCAATTTTTTAAAATATTGCATTAAAGTATTATCTTGATTTTTGGTGGCAAAGGAGAGTATCACTCTTGCCTCTCCCTAGTCCACATTCTGGTGTATCAACCTTTTGAACAATGACTTGAGGGCTAGACTCGCTCGGGCCCTGAGTTGTTGAACTTCAGAGAATCATGCTGTAGTACTCATTCCTCAAAGCCTGAGAGCAACAGTGAGGTGTGACATTGAAGAAAAACAGAGAACTTAATATTGAACATGGGACGGGCACCAGTAATAAAAAGGTAAATAATACTCTCATCTGCCTTGAAGAGCTGGCTCTCTCTCTCCATGGTCCTAACCAGACCTTGCTGAGGTCTCCCGCAGACCACACGGAACTGAATCCTGGGTGTCAGGGCC
>CM052548.1:6035095-6194194 GCA_028533065.1 Trachops cirrhosus | reverse complement strand
CATGGATGGAACTGGAAAGCATTATGCTAAGCAAAATAAGCCAGGCAGTAAAAGACAAATACTATATGATCTCACCTTTAACAGGGACCTAAACAACAAAACAAACAAACAAGCAAAATATAACCAACGACACTGAAATAGAGAACAGGCTGTAGTGACCAGAGGGGAGAGGGGAGCGGGGAGGGAATTTCAGGGGAAAAGCATAAGGGTTTGTGGAACAAGTATAAAGGACACATGGACAAAAACTAGGGGTGGGGAGTGGAAATGGGAGGGAGGTGGGGAGGACTGGGGGGATGGGCTGGGATGGGAGTAAAAGACAGAAAACTGTACTTGAACAAGAATTAAAAGAAAAAAAAGAAAAGGCAAAGTGGAATGGGAAGAAAGTGGAAGTAGGGATTAGTTCTGCCTGGAGGGTCCAGGAAGGTGCTCACAGAGGATGCGACCAAACACCAGGAAAGGGTTTGCTCGGTTCTGCCAGAGCAAAGTGACTGCACGCCCGAGTCAGACCAGAAATCGCCCACAGCTGTCTCCTCAGGACGTGGGTCACGCAGAGCATGTCTGTGGGTGTGTGAGTGTGTGTGTGTGTGTGTGTGTGTGTGTGTGTGTTGGGTTGGGGGACTGGTTCTGTAGCCGGATGCATCTTGGAAAGATGGCATATTTCCTTTTTTATTCTGGGACAGTCGAGTTCTGTATTAGCATATCGAAGGCTCTAAGGAGCCCTGCAGTGACATTTTTGAGATCAATGAATTGAACATTTATTTGGTCAACAATCTTTTCATTTTCTGTCTTGCTTTGCTTTCGGTTGTTTACATGGAATGCCTTAGCATACTAGATCTAAGCAGTGTACCCTGAACCACACCGAGGGAGGGGGTCAGGACCCGGGTTCTCAGCTGCTTTTCTCCACAGCAGGCCCTTCAGGATTAGACCCCACGTGAGCCACAGTAAGACAAAAGGGAATGAAGAAAGATCAGCCAGACTTCCACCAGGAACTGTTGACAAATATTTTCCATTTTTGCATTTTTCTCATCCTGGTGTCTATGAATACACTTTAAAATTTGTGATCATAATATAGGTGATATTTTGCGTTCTTGTTTCCTTGCTAATATTTAACTGTAAATCCCCTTTCTTACTGTTGCATGGCTTTAATAACTATTATTATTAATAATTTATCAAGGAAATAGCATAGTTTACATACCATTCCCCTTGTGTGATGCTAAAATTGTGCCCACTGGTTCCACAATTATAAATAACTTTGCCGCATAGAACAGGTAAAATTATATTCCCTTTCCTAGGCTGTTTCCTTAGAACAAATTCCCAGAAAGGTGATAACCCAGTTATGGGATCTGAATTAGCATCCGGGTGGAAATACCGGGTCTTGATGGGATGCATACATTTGCATCTCTGGAGTGAAGGTAAGGAATGCATGAGAAAGCGTATCATGCCACCTCCGACACGGTGTGTGGGCTGCCGCTGGGCTTCCCACAGCACACGTGGGGCAGGAAGGGTCTCCACACTCAGTGTAGGCCTTTTCCATCTCTTTTCCTTAGCTGTTATACCTGTAGAGACGGAGCGGCATATCTTTGCAACTCTGTAATTCTCAGACGACATGCCAGCTGCTGTCCTTGCTGTCTCCCGGTCTCCTCCACCCCAGGACCCCTTTCTGTTCCAGCAGGGAGGCACCAGACAGGCTGCGGCCCGCTCCCCGACGCTGGAACTGGAGACGGATGCCAGTTTGGAGTGTACCCTTAAAATAGGGAACTGCCTATCGCTGAAAAAGCCTTAGCACTGTCCGCCTTGTAGTTATTGAATTTCAGATCTTAAAACCCAAAAGGGAAACAAAAATCAGGAGAAATTTATATTTCCTTGTGAAAATCAATCTCAACAGAGTGAAGAGGTACGTGGATGTAGGTGTAATTAAACTCCAAGTCTGGGCTGCTGGGAAGCCGGTTTGCAATTGCAACGGCGATTCCAGTAGTCCTTCTGATTCTCTGGAGTTGAGAGTGAAGCATCCTGGCTCATAAATCTGGGACTCAGCAGGAGGACCGTGACTTTATGCTTCCCCACTCCGAAGTGCTGGTTTTTCCATAGTCTGCATCAATGTTTTGAAGAAGCCACTAGTTTATGTTTTGCCCACTGATATGGTTACAATGATTGCATACTCCTTACATTTTTTTAAATCCTCATGAGGCCATTTTCTCATTGCTTTTTAGAGAGAGAGGAAGGGAGAGAGGAGAGAGAGAAACATCAGTGCAAGAGAGACACATCCATTGGTTGCCTCCCATACACACCCAGACCTGGGTTGTATGTGCCTAGATGGGGTCCCAACCCACAGCCTCAGTATGTGCCCTGATCGGGAATTGAACCTGCAGCCTTTCAGTTATGGGAAGCCATTGCAACCAAATGAGCCACATTAGCCAAGGCCATAGATCTTACATCCAAGGATTCAGTGACAACTCGGTTTTTTCCTGGAACTTCTGGTTGAATCAGAATTTTAGAGGTAGAATAAAACCTTGAACATGTGCCACTAGAGCCACAAGAATGTCTTAATCCACGTGACCACAAAGGGGATGTTGAAATGGAAGAGTATTTTGTTTCTTTCAAGAGTTTTAAACCCTGGCTGGTGTGGCTCAGTGGATTGAGCGCGGGCTGGGAACCAAAGAGTCGCCAGTTCGATTTCCAGTCAGGGCACATGCCTAGGTTGCGGGCCAAGTCCCCAGTATGGGGTGCAGGAGAAGCAAGCACACATTGATGTTTCTCTCCTTCTCTTCCCCTCTCTCTAAAAATGAATAAATAAAATATTTTTTAAAAAAGAGTTTTAAGACCTTTTTGTACTCTTGTGGGTTTTATCTGTTTGATTTGTTTCTTTATCTTTCTGGACGATAATTCGACGAAATGATGCTACTGAAAAGAAAAATGCATGGACTTCGGTAGAAGAGTGAGGAATAAACTATAAAGTCAGTGTTTTAAGGAGAAAAAGCATAACACAAAAAAATTATTGAAAACCTACCTTTGTGAAACAGCAAGTAGAACAACCACAAAAAAAGTTGGAAAATGGAAAAGAAAATATAAGCGAATTAGGTAATAAGGTCAGGACATCCAACATCCAAGTAAAGATGCATTCTACTTGAGAAGAACTGAGAAAATGGAGAGATTGTCAATGAAATACGTTGTTTATGAGAAATTAAGGAAATGAATGTCCAACATAATTAAAGCAAGGACACCACCACCATGATATCTTTGCCAATTTGCAAACCGCCACAGTGTAATGAAATGTCCCTAAATGTTCCAGGGACTCAAAGGAAAGGGCAAGGAGTCAGAATGACCTAGACTCTCCACGCTACTTTCCCAAGCTAGCAGGTGGTGGAGTACACCTCCAAAATTCTAGTGGGAAATTATTTCTAATCCAGAATTCTATACCCGATGAGTGTGATGAATAAAGTGTTAGTAGGTGACATAAAAGCAAGCTCAGACATGCAGAGAAATCCTCATTTCTCCCTCAAGCCGTCCTTTTTAGAAAGCCGCTGGCAGTGGTTCACAGCGAAAGAGAGAGGCAACGGGCTGGATGGTCTCTAAGGTCATCAGGCAGCTGCTGCCCTCACTGGACTCAGATTCTCCAGTGGCTTGGGCTCCGGAGGCACCATCAGCCCCATGCTCTCTGAGCGAGATCTGTGAAGTGTGTTTGGACTGTTGCCGTCGTACCACAAGCAACTGAGAGGGTGCCGCGGTGCCCAGAGGAGAGACAGAGCTTCCCTCTCAAATGTAGTCAGGGTTGCTGAACTCAACCAAAGATACGCACACTCCCCTCACTTGGGTGAGGCCCAACTTGAAGCTTCCTTTCGAATCAACTTATAAAGCAAAGGGTAGAAAAGGAAGGAGGAAAGGCGGCAAGTGGCGGGAGGATTGGGGAGAGTGTTTTCTGTTCTCAAGGCTGAAGGTTCATCAGGGGCTTTTGTAAGGGCTCTGGGCCTGTGGGAGGAGAGGTGGCCCTTAGCAAATTTGCTAAGCAACACATGTGACTTCAGGGTTCCTCCTTTCCTAGCTTCTCCTTTTCACTCCCAGACACCCTGGGAATTGGTCTGTCCCAGCTTTGACTAACCTCAGCACACCCACCCATCCTTAGTTCTGTACCTTGGGTCAAAATGACTTCTCACTTCTTTGCCTTCTCACCTGCTCTCAGGGAAGAACCATCAACATTCCGATCTGTGAACTGATAAAATTATCAGAAAGAAAGCAATTTAATTAATTCATTTCTACGAAAGTGTGAATATTTGAAATTTCCTATTTTCCTCCAATAGCACTGCCTTGAAAAGGAGGCTTGTTAATGGAAGTGCAGCTCCAGTCACCTGAATTTCAGGCCTCCACCTGTTGGGAGGAAATTACCTCCCTGGTGGCTTACCAGAAAGTGGGGAGGCGGGCTTGCCTCTGCCCTCTGGGGGTCCTGGAAGTGAGAGCCATAGAACTTGAGAGCCAGAGGGAAGCTTCACATTTATCGCCTCTATTTTACAGCTGAGAACAATGAGGTCCAAGAGGAGAACCCAACCACAGGTGACTGGTGGTAAAAACAAGGCAAAAATTCTATTTTGCCGACTCTCTCCCGTGCTGTCTTCCTTCCAATGCCATCTCCACTGCCGAGACCGAAGCTGCTTCTTACCCCACCTGTTATCCTTCACCTGTTTGCTATTGCTAGAGAAATGTTCCTCCAGAGCATTATATTTAGAAAGTATTTACATATCACACAGTGTAATTATCCTTCTAGAAAATGATTTCAGACTACATCTTGAATAGGTGAAAATATGACCACGCATAACTCTTTGTGAGGTTTTTTTTTTGTTTTTGTTTGTTGTTTATCTTGTAGAGAACAGTGGCTATCAAAAATGACTACTTATTCACAACCTTCCTACCAGATTATAAAAAGAATACGTCATAAATGCCAGTCCATGTGCAGATATTGATGAAATCAACATTAAGCAATGAGGCAAAAATAATGTGCACAAAATATTCAGTCAACTCAATGAGGTTCCAGCACTCGGTCCTTTGAAGTCTTCTGGCCTTACTTTGCACAAAAGATTCTCTTGAGCCCCAAACATAACATTGCAAAGATCGTATTCTGGGCCATAAAGCTAGAGTCACACATCCAGAAATCCTCCTAACTGGTGGGTTCACCAGAGACCACTTAGGGATTGCAGTTGCTATGCCTACACAAGCAGATTACAGACCTTGCTAAGTTTTACACCCCAGCCATGCAAGATCTGAGGGACAAAGTGGGGTGGAAGGGTATCTCTAAAATATTTTAGCCCATCTACATAGCTTGGAAACCTTGACTTTTATCAATAAGATCCCATTTCTAACAGCCTTCGCACTAGTCAACAGATCGATATTTTTTACCAACAAAAACCCACTTCTGATGTTCAGTATACAAATGAACACAGTGTGAGTTGATTGAGATTTGGCTGCCAGAAATACATGTAGTCGCTACCTCCGCAATGTGTCATTTTTCAAAATAATGCCAGCTGACCTCCTGCAGACTGTGTACTCTTGAGTAAAGCAATCAATTTCACCTAGAGTGAAAGTTGTACTTTACTGGCACATTTATAAGTCCCCACTATCTAAATTGAAGTAATTTAAAGTCCATTTCAGACTTCAGGACAAAGTAGAATCTCTTGACCTTGAGTCATGCCTTCTCAACTCCATCCTTCCAGTTCGTATCTAGTTCCATTCTTTTGTATCCATGATGGTTGAGCTGTGATTACTAGTTGACCTTGGTCTGTAGTTTTTTTGCCCACAGCCCTTACAACACAGCCCCAGAAGAGCCTTCTCCAAGCGTCCAGATACTCTACCCAATTGGGAATTTGCTCCTAGGAACTAGCCTAGGTTCTAAGAAATGGATGTTAGATTGTCTGACTTTTCTTCAGGCTGCTAATTAAATTCTTTTCATCGTGGTTCATGCTGGCAGCTCTTCACTCATGACATAGAATCATAAGCAGGAAACTGAGTCAAAGCGGAATGTAGCAGCCACAGTGGGACACATGGGCTAAAAGGAAGGATGTATATTGTTAGCTTCGAGTGGGCCCTAACCACGTCCGCACGCATGGAAAACTGTAGCCCCATGTCCCTGGGCCTTGGCCTGCTGTGCTGACGCAAGTGCCTCCACCACAGACACACTCACTGATGGCGCGTTACACAACGACAGACATTTTCCTCCGACTTAAATGTTCACCGTGCCTTGAAATGCAAATACCCGCCAATGGTAGCATTTGAAATCAGACAATAGACCAATGGGGGAGATAGGTTTTGCGGAGGATGGGGAGTTCGGCAGAGGCCCTTCTCGGTGCCCCTCAAATCAAACTTTGTATTCACCTCTTTGCTCCGTTCCCTTGTAAGATTTGCACCGATAAGGACAAAGAAGCAAATCCTCTTACACCGACACGACACACATCCGAGTAACCTTGTGATAAGGGATCAAAAGGAGCGCGGGTGGATTTGTACTCCACAGGTGTAACGTTTGCTCTGACTGATTTGTCATTGTGCGCACACATTGGCTATTACTTTCCTGGCCAGGAGAAGGGAGAAGCCCAAGCTTTGGCAGAGAGCAAGTAACATATTCCACGGGGACGAAAGAAGACATTAAAAGCTCATAAGCCAGGGTTTGCTGCACGAGGAGCCCATCCTGTGATTTGCCACTTCCATACAGCCCCTCCCAGTAATTGGAAGCCAGTCCTTCTTAAAATGGGAAAATTGTGGTAATTTTCCTGGCTTCCCTGAGATCTATTGTATGTGAAAGTGCACACGTAAAAGAAAGAGGCCTGGGAAAATGGCACTTCCGGCCCACGGTGCTCAAGGGTGTATTTATCTGCATGTGGCTCGGTGACCCCTGCCTTCGAGACAGCCCCCTGTAGGGCCTGGGAGACTGGAAGGACCAATTCAGACTCCCCATGCCAGACTCAGACTCCACCCCCTGCATGCTCCACGCCTACCATGTAACAGACCCGCCCACTATCCTGACCCACCCAGGAGCTCTGGCTGCGTGTCTCTAACCTCTAAGGCCAGGTGTGGGAGGGGCTCCCGCCTGCCATCCTGCAGATGTCCGAGGGCTTCTGGGAACGTGCGTGCGTGGTTGTGGGCTGAGGGGTAACACAGACAGCGATGTGTCTGGCAATGCTCTAAAAACTTACATGTATGGACACATTCAACTCTCACAATAATCCTACAGAACAGACACTATAGTTAGAGGCAGAAACAGAACTGATGGGCAGAGCTGGGAGGGGAGTGGTGGGGTCAACATGAAACACACACCATCCTGTGGCAGGGTCTGGGGTAAACTACAGGCTGGTGGCATTGGTAGGCGATTGTCCTCTGCAAAAGCCTGCTGGTTCCTGTTCTAAGTATGAAGGGTCTGGGCAGGGAGCTGGCGCGGACGGACGCAGGGGTTCTGGATACGTGAACAAGGCCTGAGGTGCACACCATGGGCCTCGCCCAGGCCTTGGCCCCAAATGTGGGCCACCTTTTCATCTGGGGAGAAAGTGTTGGGTCTCTCCTCACTACGGGCTCCCCATCTTCTCCCCTTTATCATCCAATAATAAAGTCCTTGCCTCCCTTCCCATATCATAGAAAGAACGCAGAAGACACAGAGCAAATAGCCTGGTCACCAAGAACACAGCCAGACGTCAGTATTCTCCTGTTGAGCATAACCCCTCCCACAGATCACCCCCTTCAGGGACAGTGATGAAGTAAAATAACAATAAGGCCAGTGTGTGGTCACGTCAGAACACAGGCAAAAAGAGGTCACTGTGCAAAGCACAGAAATGGTCAGACATCCCCTCTCCCAGCAAACTTGACTGCCTCCTCTTCCTTTTTTTGGATGGGGGTGGTTAGAGTTTTATTTTTCTAGCCTTATCACATACATGTAATTTAACAATCAAACATTTCACAAGATTTATCACAAAAGCCAACAGCCCCCTCTTTGCTCCCTGTCCCAATGGTCCCCACGGTAACTGTGGAAGAAGCCTCATATGAAGGCAGATGCACTGGGGAGGGAAAACGACGTAAACATACCTAGCAGAGGATGGCTTTGATCCATCGACCTCCGGGTGATGGGCCCAGCCCGCTTCTGCTGCACCACCACTCTGCCACAATTGCCTCTTCTGTACCACTGAAAGCCTTGATCTCACTCCATTTCTTCTGCTTCGAGATAAAACCCATTAAGATATGCAATCATAGAGTCACCTCTGCTGTCTTACAGTGCCTCCTTCAGAGTGTACCCCTGCTTCCTGGAGCTCTCCCCAGAAGGACTTTGCAGAAGCCGCAGCGCTACAACAAAGCCCGCCAAACACCC
This sequence comes from Trachops cirrhosus, assembly GCA_028533065.1. Taxonomy (NCBI): domain Eukaryota; kingdom Metazoa; phylum Chordata; class Mammalia; order Chiroptera; family Phyllostomidae; genus Trachops; species Trachops cirrhosus. The sequence continues at coordinate 6,185,862 of CM052548.1, read as the reverse complement.
TCACTGAGGTGGCCCGAGGCCCCCCACGGTGTGCAGCCGGGTTCGCCCTCGCAGCAAGCACCTGTCAGCTCCACCGTGCCTGAATACAGGTGCCTTCCAGGCGAAGAGCGCGGAGTGAAGAGGCTCAACAGCCATTACAACAAACATTCAAGTCTCTCGAAGGCTAGGATGGCTTAGCCCTCCGCAACACAGTCACTTCCTGGAGGAGAGGAGAAAGTTGTTTCAGATTCATGTTTTGCCCTATTTTGCTAAGTGCAAACGAGTCTTAAGTGATTCACTTGAAAAACCAAAGGGAAGTGACGATTTGTTTTCCGCGCTGGTACACTGACTGACACCCCAGTGGCTTTTCCAAGTATCTGCGTCTCGATGTATCGTCTGCACCGCCTATTTTTGAAAGCATTTGACAAAGTTATTTGTAGGTAAAAACCGCAGGTTGCGAAACTGTCACGGGTATCACGATGAAAGCGAACCCAGGCAGTGAGGGAGCACAGAGGAAAGGAACTGTTGTTGATGGAGAGAGAAGGGAAGGCTTCGCAGATAAGGTCAGTCTTCGGCAGAGTGGAGGAGTTGTTAGTCCGGCCTGCGACCGGCAAGGCATTTCATGTAGGGAAGCCACCACATTCGTAAAGGAAAAGAGGCCCAGCTCCTTGGGAGAAATTTCCCTAGGTTTAGCTCCCACTATAGCTCCCTTGAGAAAGCTTCCCAAAGCCCTCAGGCTGAGTTAGTCTGTTTTTGCTTGTAGGAAGCATGTGATATATTTCCATACCAGTATATTTATACACGATGAACTGGGATTATTTTGTACGTATTTGTCTCTTGCACTGGAGGGAAAGTTCTGGAACATTCCTGATAACAGTGTGGTGTGTGAGACTGAGAATGGGTGTTAAGTGACGTGCAAGCAACACTGCCATTTATCGATAGTGCAATTCAGGCCAGCATCTGGCGGCATAACAGAGGTGCTCAGAAACACTTCCGAATGAATACATAAGTCATTCGACCCCTTTGAGCTTTAGTTTCCTCACGTGTGGAATAAAGATAATATTCATGCGGAGGCAGGCAGACAACTGCAGGGCTAATAGAACAATCGAGAAAAGCGGGTGGTGGCTTGCACCCAGGTGGTAGCATCAGCAGTGGAGAGAAGCAGATTGATTCAGGATGTGCCCTGGGGAAAACGTGGTCAGACCCTTCTCCTGGATTAGGTACGCGGAACGAAGGTGAAAGAGAAAGCAAAAAGGACTCCATCCTGTCTCTGACCTTCAGTTCCAACGGTCACTTATATGAAAAAGTGGAAGACGTGTTGTTAAGTGAAGGTTATCTAGTAACCAGACGTAAAAGTGTAGCTCGATACAAGCTTGTCCTTTCTGCTGCTGTTGCTGTTGAACGTGGGTAGCCAACACCCTGTCACCTGAAGCCTGAAGTTCTCAGCTGCCCCCTCTCAGCGCGGACTGGGGAAGGATGCGCACATCATCTGGATGGGTCGAAGTAACCAAGGAGACCGAAATGATTCTTGCAAAAACCTTGAATGACATGTTCAGGGATGCAATCCTAGCTTCTTCCTGAGCTGGCTGTATGAAGCATCAGCCTAGAGGATCAGAGACCCCATGGAGAACAGACCCCTGGGGCAGAGGGTGCGGGTGGGGAACGAGGGAAGCAGGAAGAGGAAATGTCAGCTGGAACAGGAGTAGCGCGCCGCCTCCCTTCCTTCCTTCTTGCTGTCTGAAACCCCACGGGCAGGTAAGTTCATCCCACGCTCTTTCCAAATCCTCTGGCTCCTTTCCCTGTCTGCACAGCCCAGAAGCCACATCTGGACCACAACTCTCCTTTTGATAACCTTTCCTCATGAGAAACAGGCAAGACTCCGGGTTTCCGTCGATTCCAAAAATCTTTAACGGCCTAAGAACTTGTCTCACTCTCGATCGATCGTTTTGCTTTCTTCCCTAACAGATGCGTTTGGTTTTTCTGTTTTGTTTTTAAATGCCCATCTGCTGACAGGACACTCACAAATAAAAATAGCAAACACGTGGGCACCTGCGTCTCTATTTAGGAGTGTCGTGAGTGAAAAGACTGAGCTCAGTGCCTGGGGCCCCCTCTTATCCCACTTGGCCTGCCCACCGTCCCGAACTGCCAAGCACTGATAGCAGCTTCCTCCGAGCCTGAGCATCGCAGCTGCAGGGCCCAGAGCTGCCACACCAACACGTTCTCTGTTCCTGGGGAAATGCTATGTGGATTGGGTTTCTGAGTCCAAGAAAGAAAAGACTAAAAGGTCCTTGAATTTAAAGTGTTCTAGTATGTGAACACGGTTTTGGGGTTTTTTGGTTTTGTTTTGTTTTTTATTTGTTTGTTTTTTTCCTCCTGAGGAGAGCAATAGCTTTGAATGCCTACAACGAAACACAAAGTACTCAACTTCAGGCAGGAAAGCTTCCCACCGGGCACGAGACGGCATCTCTTGACCGTTGTTCCCTGTTGAAACCCTCAAAGGTACTATATTGAGCACGTGTCCATGCCTCTGTCTCTGGAGAGAGTAAACGTGTGCTCAGTAACCTTAGCTCTTCCCCTTTCTGAGCCCAAGAAGCAGGGGCGCGTGCTCTCTTGGGGATCCCCTCGGTTCCTCTTCCCAAGTGCATGTCCTATTTTGGGCAGGGTCAAGTGACAATGCACTTGTCTGCCCCTCTTGAAATGCCCATCCACCTCTGTTCAGCCAGCATGACTCACTTTCCTCTCCTACCAGAGAGAGAGGGCTGGCACCCGGGTTTATTGAACACCTACTATGTACTAGGCCCTGGAGATGAGAAAACTAAGATCAAGAGGCACAAAGAGGCCTCCAGCCAGCCTGACCCCAAACACAGCCATCAGCCACTCTGGGGCACATTCTGAAACCCTTAAAATGTGCAGTCTCCAGTTTTTCAGAAACTCCCTCTACCTGGCCTGTTTGTTCCAGCTTGACGGTGGCTTTATTGAGGTGGTGATACAAGAGCCCCGCTGTTTTAGGAGGCGACAATCCAAGCCCTGTGTGGATAACTGTTCTTTTAGGTCGAGTGGTTTATCCTGCTGACAGAAAGAGGTAGCTTGTTGTTTGGAAAAATCCAAAGTCTTGTTCTCATTCTTGCATTAGATAAGGACGCTGGAATATTTACTTCTAGCGGGAGCCTGGGAGAGAATCCCAGAGGAAGATGAGCAGGTGGGCCGCCAAGCAGAGCCAGACTCAGGAGGGAGCTTCCTTCACTGCTGGCTGCGATTGGAGGAAGTCGCCTGCAATTGTTGGGATTGGTTCCTTTTCCGTTTATCTGCACGTCTGAAGGGGTTGCATGCGGGGTGATGAACTGTCCCATTTCCTTTCCTGGGGCTGTTCTGGTTTTAGCATTGAGAGTGCTGCATTCCAGAAAACCCTCAGTTCTCCACAAACCAAGTGGTTAGTAACCCTCACTAAAACCTCAGCTGGGAGAACCAATACAAAGACAAAAAGGATCGGGAAGCAGAAACTAAAGCAAAAGTTTATTAAAAAATAATTTACTGTCCCTAGGCGTTTAAAGCTACTTTCACATTTTTCCTATGTCTCCTGGTGACAGAATGGAATCTTTTGAAGGTCCAGGAAAACAAACAAAATATTCATTACATGGGGACTTGTTCAATAAAGCCGGGAGCCCTAGTCCCTGAGATACACAACAGCCTTAAAAATTAATAGAGTAAATGGACCTGTCACCATGTTGAATAATCTCCAGAATTGGAGAAAAAAATTGTAAATCTTTTGCATATGCATACCATTTGTGGAAGGGCACTATTAATGTGCTATTGCTGGGTAACAATGCGATCACAAACTTAGTGATGGGCACACGCTCATATATTGTCTCGCAGTTTCTATGGGTCAGGAGTCAGGCGGAGCATGGCCAAGCTGGGTTCTCTCCATGGGGACAAGCCAGTGACAGGCAGGACTGTGCTCTCCTCTCAGGGTTTCTGCTTTCAGATCCACATGGTTGTTGGCAGAAATCACTTCCCTGTGGTTATAGGACTGAGGGCTTCACTTTCTCCCCGCTGTCACCCTGAGTCCTGGAGGCTGCCCATGGGTTTCCTGAGCGTGGCTGTTCACTTCCTCAAAGCCAACAATAAAGCAAGAACCTCCAACAAGCTGAGCGCTAAAATCTTATATAACTCAACCATGCAGTCGGGGGGAGACTGACTCTCTTTTTCAAAGACTTGGTGCACAATCGCGTACATAAGTAGTGAAATAAGCATTAGACAGACAGACACCAAATTCAAGACAGTGGTTCCATCTGGAAAGAGAAGAAACACAATGAAGAGGGAGAGACAAAGCCCACTCAGTGTGCACATTTTATACGGGGCAGTAGATGCACAGATGTTTGCTATCCTTTCCCTGCTCTTTTATATACTTGAAATATTCATAACCCACAAGGAAAAATATTCAGCTTTTCCAGATCATGCCAGTGTACTTCTTTTCAAAATACAGGTGCTGATTTCTAACCCAACAAGCAGTGAGTGGGGTTCCCATTACTCCACATCCTTACCCCGTCTTGGTTGGATTTAATTTTTGGCTAGTCTGTTAGGCACGTATGAAATGGCATCATGGGGCTGCCTTAATCTCCTTTTCTCACTTTCAAATTTATATTTTTCCCTCTTTGGTTTGTAAGAAACACTGATGAAGAACTCTAAGAATGCAAGTGGACATTCTTTTTCTGTGTAAGTCCTAAGGAACCATCTCTCTTAAACCAGAGAGAGCAAAGGCTAGTGGGAGATGTCTAGAGGGGTGGATGCAGACTGGGTCACTTCATGGGTGAAGTTCAATCAATGTCACACGGTGTGATGTCACATGGTATCCCCACATTGAAATCACTCTTCTTGCACTTGAAAATACAGTAAAAGCAATTAATTAACCAACCAAATGCACAGGATTCAAAACTCTGTGTTTCTCCATAGTAGCATTTTACCTTGCAGAACTTCACAATTTTAGTTATTTTTACTACCATTGTGTTTTTTGGGGGGAGGGGCAGGGGACAATGGAGGCATAAATTAGCAACATTTAAGATTTTCCAAGTCAGCTAAAATCTGTATTAGTCTTTTGGTTTTTTTAAATTGGTCTTTAAGGAAATGACAATCTTGGGAAATTACTCAATGGAAGGAATTCTGTTTTGTGTTTGATACAGTGCGTATGTAGCTGTCACTGTTTATATCCTAAAAGAAAGACACATTTTCTTATTTAAACTGAGAGGAATCAATTTCTTTAGAATGCTGGAAAATCCTTGCGCTTAAACGATTAGAAAATCTCATTTATGTGATGGATGTTCCTTAGGAAATTTTTGGTAGCAACCCAAAGAGAGCGGCGGTTCCATTTATAACAGGGAAGGTGGTATCGCCTTGGTGAGTCAGCCCTATTACTTTAAGTAATAATGGGCTTTCTCTCAGCCGCTCCGTGTAAATGGCATCTTTAAGCATCGTGGAAGAGAAATCCCAGAGACGCGTGCTACACTGCGGAAACCTCGGGTCTGCCTCTGTTTCCAGGGACCGGCTTGCATCGTTCTAAGATTTCAGCTATGTATCGCCTCCGAGGACCCTGGGCCATTAGGTCAGACAATCTCATCCTGTACTATTGACCCACGAGGGTTTTGTCGTTGCTTTGTTTTGCTTGTATATTGGTTTGTTTTTGTATCGTTGTGAATCCATAGATGTAAATACATTTACTGTATTTTACAGACTGATCGTGTTCTCCTCAAATTCGTATGTTGAAATACAGCCCCTCGAGGGGATGGTATTAGGAAGCGGGCGCTTTGGGAGGTAATTAGGGTTAGATGAGGTCATGGAGGTGGAGGCCCGCCCTCACGTGGTTAGTGCCTTTATGAGAAGTGCTGGAGAGCTTGCTGGCTCTCCGTTTTCTGCCATATGTGGATGCCAGGACAAGGGCCCTCACCACGCTCGACCACGCCAGCACCCTGATTTCTCACCTGCAGCCTCCAGCGCTATGAAGAATTCTGTTGTCTATGAGCTACCCAGCCTATGCTGTGTCTGGCATAGCAGCCCAAATAGACTAAGACAGCGTGCTTTATCCCATTGTACATTATCAATGGTCAAATTTCTGCATCTTTGGCCAGTCGGAGCTAATTCAGTTAGAACCTTTTGGTGCGAAAAGAAATTACAGGTCATTCTGTGGATATCCTGCCTCAGACCTCAGACAGTTTATTTCTCAGAAGATTCCTGATTCCTGTCCGTGTTTATGGACTCTCGTGGTATCATGGTAGATGTCTCAGTCACTGTTTCTGGACTTTTCAGTGGCCATCGTGGGAAATAATATATTTTGGTTAAATACAAAACACAGCATAGGTTTATAATACTACTTACAATTCAGATGCAGGCCTATAAAGTTTCCATTTAACCTGGACGATCATATATTTGTATCTCCTTTCTACTCTGCTGAAAAACTCACATAATTACTTATTTTATATTATTCACAAAACATGCAGAAAATTTTCAGAATAATTATATTCACGTTTCCTCCAACAAAATGATTGCTGAAAACAGTTGAAGAACTTTTTTTACAGTGCTTTTCTTCTTTGGGGCATAGCCCACCAGGGTCAAGCCACCAACTTATTGTTTTTTAAAGTCACTTGGCATAATTCTTTTCTGTATGTTTTGTCACCACATAGATTCATAGTTCAACCATTCATTCCACTTTACTTTCAAGTCTAAGTCATTACGTTTTAATTTATGTAAATGTTATTGAAATAAACGATCTAAATTGCTACAAAGTACAAAGGACAATGTAGGATGTATTCAAAGCAGTCTTTCATGCTTCCTCCCTTTCGTCTGGTTCCCTTAAGTCAGTCTGGACCTTGCATGCGTTATAGTCTTTTCAAAATGCAGACCCAATCACCCTGCTTCCTGCCTGAAAACATTTGCTCACTGCTTCAACCACTTTCCAGTGGTCGGCTGAACTCCACCTAGGCGGACCCTGGCCTACGTCCCCAGCCCCATTCTCCACGCTTACTCCTGATGCTCCAGCTAAAACGAAATTCGTTCAGAGCCTGGAAAGTACCGGACTCAGCAGCACTTCTGAGATTTTGCCAATCTCATTCCCTCTGCTTGAAACACTCCATTGCCTGCATTCTGCCTGCAAGTCTGTCTGAACCCTCCTCACCCTCTGCTCTCATCCTGATAGCTTCCCTCCCCAGGAAGCCCCTCCCTGGATCGCACTCCCAACACCCAGCACTGCTCAAGTATCTGCATCCGCCACTGAAATGGGAGCTCTGCTAGGACAGGGACTGTGTCCAGCTGCTTCACCGTTTTATCTCCAGGGCTGAAAATCTCTTCTGACTCTAGGGCCCCTACTGTCCCATAGGGGTTTTTGTGAGCCATGGGGAGCTTTTGTGTGGCCTACACACTGCGCAATCCCACAAGGCAGCCCTGCCTAGCTCCAAATGCTCACTCATCAAAAACAACGGTGGACCCAAGAAAGACCCAGGATTATTGTCTGGAGAGCATGCCCCTTATAGCACAGGCTTTCCCCACTAGATGAGTGTTCTAGGCACCCATCTGTATCAGTATACCAGCTGGCGTTGTTGTGAGAGGTTGCGTTAGGCATCAGTGATTTTTTTTTTGAAGACTCTTTCAGTGTGTTTGCCCACTTCATGATGGGTGATTTATGAGCGCACCTGCCCACACTGTGCTGAGCATTCAGCAGTTTTTGACCAAAAATAGCATGACCCAATCTCCCTAGTTCCATGATCTCACCCGAAGTGACTTTTTTTGTTCCCTGGGATGAAAATAGTCCTCCAAGAGAAACTTTTTGCCAATGTGGAAGGGGTGAAACAAAAAAACAGTAGCAGCACAAAAGGTATCAAAATCAACTACTTCAAACACTGTTTTGAGCTGTGGGAAAAAAATGTCCTGATAGGTGTATGGTATCAAATGGAGAGTACTTTGAAGATGATTGAAGTTTAAACATGTAAGAATAAATGCTCGATTTTTAATAAATAAACTTTGTTTTTTGGGTCCCTCCTCATATCTGTTGAATTAATTTAGTTAAACTCGGTTTGACATTTGCTTACTAATAGCTTTATTGCTGACCCCTTTTTCCTTTTCAAATTTTCTTTTTAGAGTCTAGAGCATCCTTTAACAATTCATTTCTCTGAAGATAATGGCACTACCATTTTCCAAACCAAGAAATGGAGGCTTGCAGCCTAACTTCATTAGGGAAGGCACCGAGGCCCCCTCCTCCTCACAAAGGTGCCCCCTTAATCTACTGAAAAAAGGACATGTGCTTTTCGTTTGAAATTTGACTCCCTCTGTTCTGAGTCCTTTGAAGGAGTGTTGTAGGAGAGGATGCAATCGGAAACATTAACATTTGCTCTGGGGACAGCAGGCCCTGAACTTCATCTATGCCAAAGTGTGAGAAAATCTGGAAGCACAAACTTCACAGTCACTGCCATGCTATCTGACCCCCATTGTCCCTTGTTCAAAGCGCCTTGTTTAAAGCGTCTGCGGCTAATCTGCCTTGTGGAACTCAGGCTGCCTCCCTCCCCCGTATTTCCAAGTGCTCAGCCTTACTCACTCTGATCGAAGGCCCTCTCTGCCCGGAGTGACTTTAGAATAATCAAGGAAATAAGTCATTTGAGCACAAAGCCTCCCTTCCTCCACATTGTTGAGAGAATTGTCAAAATACCAATTTTGTCATAATTGAGGTTCTTCAAAATAACGAGATATTCCATTTGAATACTCCCCCCACGCTCCGCACAACACAGCCCAGCAGTATCAGGAGAGCAAGATGCCCCATCACGTGTCACATTCTAAAGGCAGGGCCGCTCATCTGGAGGCTCCTGGTTGGGTCCGTACGAAGCCCTTTCTAAAGGACACTCCAAATCTGGAGAGGCTGCGCTGATAAAGTATTTTTGGAACTGTGTTTAAAGAACAAAAAGAAAGAACTTAAGTGTGCTAAGAAGAGAATCTGCACTTAAATCTATTTCCTTTTCGAGAACTCTTTCCAAAGCCTTTTGTATGCTTCCTGAGCTATTTATATGAGCAAATATCTTGACTTATTATAAAGCAAGTCTGAGATGACATCGTCAAACAAACCATCTCTAAAAGAAGATTAAAAACTCCGATAAATACGGAGGTGGCCAGCTGCCACTCAGCATTTAGATATGTTAACAGTGGTAAGTAAATAGTAGTGAAGGCAATTTTTCTCTGAGTTCAAGAACTGGGAAGATACACGATCATGGAAAAAATTCTCTAAAGGGCAAATTTCAACAAAAAACTTAACAGTCAAGGAACAATCATACTTTTTCCTATTGATTATGAAAATCATGTTGTGTGGTTTCAGCTTGCATTTGCAAAGTGAGGACTAATCGTATTCAAAAGAATTTCAAAAGCTAATGAGTGAATAGCAAATGTGCCTCAACTCTGAAACCCAAATGTAGATGATTCAAAACGTTGTGTCAAGCAAAAGGCTCTAAGGCTCTTTAACTAACTTACAAGTCCCGCAGGACAAAGCTGATGCCATGACAACGGGAAGGTGCAAGAAGAGGGCTGCTTTTGGAGAACTAAGGACCTGAACTAAATATCAGCTCTTTCACTCATCTCTTCTATAGTCTTGAGCACTCCTTCTATAGCTGAGCTTTTGCCTCATCTGTAGAGTTAGGATGGGGTATTCTATACAACCACCGTTGTCACTGTAGGTAGTTAGCTAGTTATTAATAGAGGAAGGAAGCACGGGGAATCAGACATTGTTGAGCATAATCAACGAGGGAGCACCAGCCCGCTTGCTTAGCCAGGAAGCTACAGCTTCTCACACTCCAGGGGATCACAGCAGTGCCTTGAAGAGGGAATTAACAACCCTCCCTCCCCGGTACAGGGAGGGAGGGCCAGCTGTTCCATCTCCCAAGTCCACTCCCAGACTGTGGGGGGCCATAAGCACGTGCACAGTATAAGTCAAAATGGACCAGGGAGACTGTTTTTATGAGGCCTGTGCAATAATAGGAGCCAAAAAGGCAAACACAGAGGCCTGTCAATCTAGTCTGGGGAAAAAGGGGATTGGTTGGGAGGTAGGCCCATCAGAAGCCCATGACAGCTTGAGAAGTTGATTGGTTACCTTGAAAAGTGACTGGTCCATGTCAAGCTCAGGGTAGCAAAACCTGGCTGAACAAAGAAGCTCTCTCCCGCTCTCTCAAACACACACTCTCCCCGTTCATTCATACGTTGTCTTCATAGCAACCACGTGTGTCTAGCAGCCATGTGGGCTCCAAGCAGGGGCTCCAGGCAGGAGCCTGGTTGCAGCAGCACAGCTGGAAATGGCGCTAAGCTACCGGAATGGGGACTGAGACCGCTTACTTAGCAGCTGCCTGCAGGCTGCCTAGCTCTAAGTTTTAATATGAAACAGAAACTCTGGGCACTGACTGGCCTCGGTTTCGGCCTTGATAAAGACAAAGCTGGGCTTTTTCCACGGTGGGACAGATGGAGATGGGACACAGGGACAGCCTCCTGTCTCCACCCAGGTAGACTGTGCCATACTACCACCTCCATGTGTGGGTCCGTGACGTGCTTTTCTCATGATCCCGTGAAAGAGCCCCACTTCCACAGGCAACGCAATGAGAATCAAAACGCAACTTGTAAAAATAAAAATCCAGTGGAGGCAGGAGAGTGCTTGCCCCACCCAATCAAGGACAGGAAGCTACCATTTGTTTCAAGCTTAGTAGATGTCAGGGGCTTTGATGGACACGATGTCGCTCAGCCAGTACAACAGCGAGCGTAGCGAGGTGTGGCAGAGAGCACTTCCAAAGGCAGGCTGCTGGTGTCAATGGCCGTGGACTTTCTCCTGCAAGACACTGGCCGCTCGGTTAGTCGGTGACTAAGGTTAGGCCAATAGCTAGGTCAGTCTATGGGGCATCTTGGGTTTTCTAATAAAAAATTTCAGGGATTCCAGAAATAATTTTCAAACTCTACAGTTTCTTTGTACATCTAATTATTTCCCCGATTCCACATTTGTAAACTATGGACCTTAGCTTCTCTGCTTCTCCTTCCATTTGAGTATGCTACAAAGAAAATCAAATTTTAGTAATGACTATTATTATGGATTTCTGCATAATGAGGCTATTTCCATGTTCTCACAGGGGGTCTGGAATAACTAAATATTATTACCACCAGTTCTTGTAAATGTGGAGTGTCTCTACTAGTTTCTTTGATCTCTATCAATAAAATATTATTGATATTTATTTTTGTAATAAACTTTATGCTATGCTGGAAATTTGCTAGAATTATACGTTGTTTACTCATTAATTTGTTAGAGGGGAGTGGGGAGGAAGGTTTTGATGGTGAGAATGTTCCCTCCTAGAGGTTGAATAAATAGATTTGGACAGCTCCTTAGTTAGCTGGGGTCTAGAAGAGAGTTGAGTGGATGCAAAGTCAACCTTGGAAAGAGTCTTGGCCCCTGCTTGTCTCTTCAGCTCATTTCTTATCATTTCTCCACATATTTTTTACTCCTTCCTGAGTGAACCACTCCTATTCCTAATATAGCACCTTCTTACTCGTGTCTGCACCGCAGAACAATGTAGTAGTGGAAAAAAAAAAAGCAATGGCAGCCTGGACTGAGGCCGCAGCAGGCTGGGTAGAGAGGAAGGAAGATGAGCAAAGGGGTGGAAGAACCAGAGGACCAGATCCGGGTTCCTAATGTTCCCCTTGAAATACTTCACCAGGACAGAAAAGCCCCTTTGTTACCTGCTCCTACATTCATCTGTCTGCCTGTCGTCCTCTGCCACCCCAGGGGAACCCTGAGCTTCATCAGGCTCCCTCCACCCCTCACACCCTCCGTGAGCCTCTTGTTCTGTCTCCACCTCCACGTGGCTCTGTTTGCCGGGCATGCTTTTCTTCCCCAGGCAGCTCCCTGCACTGACAGAGTAAATACTGCCTTACCTGCCCTTCCCTAGTAGAATTAAACACTTTTGCCTTGTTTTCCAAAATGTTCTTTAAATATATTTAAGTTATAATAGAATTGCCTAAAAAAATTATTTTGATGTTGGCACCAGAGTTTCTATCAGGGGAAGAACTGTTTTTATTTAGGAAAATGCACTGAGAAGCTGTAGCAAACAGAAAATGAGGCCTTAAAAGGGTGGGGTAGCAGGAACAACACACAGACCGGTTATAGAACTATGACCCAAAACGGTGTTGTGGAGCTAGGAGAGGACAGAGAGAGAATTTGGGGCATGGGCTGAAGAGATCAAAAGCACGTGGTAGAAGGTGGGAATGTAGGCTGCCAGAATTGGCAGAGACTTTTATGAAAAGAGGAATGTAATATTCAATTTAAATCCATCTACCATGTGCTTGTGAGACACAACCACCCATGCCACTGTTCCCACTTACTCCCAGTGAAAGTCTGCGCCTTGTGGTGGCCTCGTGGGAGTGGAACCTTCGGGTATGCAGGAGGCAGATCTGTGACCCGTATTTTAGTTGACACCAAGACTGAGAGAAAGGGACAGAGATCAAAGAATACAGAACAAAGAAAAAAATTCCCAAGAAATTGGGTCATCAGAGTTGGCAAGGAAACTTAGAGAAACACATAGGAATAGAAGGATCATCCTTTCCCCACTCCAAACCCCGCCGCCCTTCCCCACAGTGAACCATAAACCAGTCATTTCCCCACCTGTAAAATCAGGCAGATAAACCAGATGGCCCTCGGGGCCCTTCCAGCTTTAACATCCTATGAATCTAAGCTTTTCACCAAGCCTGGGGAAACCAATAAAAGCTACGTCCTCATGTGGAAAAATATTTGCCGCTTTGAATTAACTTGATTAGGCACTGGAGATGACACAAGTAATGACAGTCATTTAACACGTAGGTGAGAAAAGAGAAAAAAAAGCAAATTGAGAGAAGTATTCTCATGGCACCAAACAATGGCTTATTCAGATTCTTCTGCAGGTTGTGTAGCGTCTGTTCGAAAAATTACAATATGTTTTGAAATTACTATTTGAGTGTGTATGCAATATGTGTCAGACATTTATGTAATTATGTTATTTAAAATAGGTTCCAGAATCTGTGGATAAAAACATGCCCGATATAAGCAAAAATAGCAGCGTCCCATTCTCTCCAAACCTGGCATTTTAAAGATGGTCAGCATAGGCTGTTGGGTAGCAACACAGTCCAACCAATTGATGAAAATGTAATTATTTGGAAAGAAAATATTAAATTGTTTCTGTCTCTCTTCCAGAGGCAGTTATCCGATTGTATGTCAGTAACTTTAGTCACGAAGAACCATCATTTGGAAAAACAGGTGTGGGTTGGTTGGTTTGACTCTACCTAACCGATGGAAAGGCTGTTTTGGAAATGGAGAGACTGAGGCAAGGGGAGAGGAAACACCGCAGACCAGATCTGAAGGTTTGCGTCAGTTTGCCATTAGTTGTATACTAACTACATTACACAGAACGAGCGGGGTCCCGTGCAAAGTTCCTCAGGACCATCACAGGATCTTTGGCACCATGGGTAAAGGTCAAGTCCACAGACCCTGGAAAGCACCTGGGCTCAAGTCCGACTCCGACACGTGCTGGTTGTGAGCTCTTAGCTGCTACCTGCACTTCAGTGTACTCGTGTGTAAAACCCAGTTACAAACTCCAGCTCCTAACGCTTGGGTTTGTCTAGGGGATCAAATGAATTGGCACAGGTCGTGCGCAGCCATGCCTCCCAGGGAGCAAGCACTCTGTACCTATAAGCTACAATTGCGACTAAATAATTGTGTCACAAGGAGACATTTAGAGAGAGTATGAATTGGGAAAAATGAGGAAGTGTTCTTCATTGTAATATTGGGTGACAAATAAAGCCTGTGGAGAGAAGATGACGTAATGGTAGGGGAACGACAGGCTTGTGGATAAACAGAGGGAACTACCTTGCACTCTTACCTACTATAGTCCAGACCCCGGGCTAGGCACACGGGCTGTGACAACTCATGCAAGCTTCCCGACGTTCTGAGAAGTAGTCAGTGTTCTGTCTCTGCCTTACAAGTGAAGGGATAGAGGGCTCGGGGTCGCCAAGCCACTTAGCTGACATCACAGGGCTAGTAAGCGGGTGCGTCGGGAGGAGACTCGGGTCTGCAGACTCCAGCCCTGTGTTCTTCGCACTGCAGCCCAGATCTGTCCTTGGCATGGAGGTCAAGGCCGTTAAGGTCAGCTGCCTGAAGCAGAGACCTCTAAGCTCTTTGGTCTCAGGACCACTTTACTCCGATAAAGTACGTACTGAGGACTTAAAAGAGCTTTGGCTACTGTGGATAATATCTGTCAACATGTAGCATATTAGAGATTAAAGCTGCAAAAGAGTAAAGTTATTATAAATTTTAAAATTATCAATAAACAAAAAATCCATTGTATGTGAACCCAAATAGTGTGTATTCATGAAAAGTAACTATATTTAGCAAAGTAGAAAATATCTGTGAGGAGAGTGGCGTTGTTTATAGTTCTTTTTTTCAAACCTTCTTGATGTATAAAGTATTAGGTTGAAAGAGATGATTAAAAACTTCAGGGCTGTGCTCAGATAAGCTTGGTAAGCGAAAGCCCTGAATTTATAAGATCTGACTGCATTTTTAAGTCCATATTTTAAAATGTTTTATTTGCAGGGAAGGTTTGGTAATAAGCAAATTATTCCAATACAAAGAGTACCCCGTGGGTTCTCTCTCAACATTTCCCTCAAAAAACCAAAATACTGATAACTGTGAGCTAATCTAAATTGTAAAGGAGTTTACACATTGCTTCACATTAATGGGAAAAATAAAAACACTAATTTTTCCAATTTCATTCCTATTCCAGAAGGAGAATCATGTTTTATACAGAGATTGCATTTGTAAAAGCACACCGTCAGTTTGCTTTTTCTAGCTGTGTTTGGTAAGATCACGTTTCAGCTTTTCATTTTTTTCAGGTCTTGACGGGTTTTCTCTGAGGCACTTTTATTTCTAATAAGGTTTTTTATGCCCTCTAGTGGTTATTTTGTTTCTGCCATTTGCAGCAAGCTAATTGACAATTAGGGCGCAGGACGTCCCCCAAGGGGCATCCAAAGCGAGCTCGCAGGGTGCTGATTGCAGCTCTGCAAGTGGTTTCCCCCTCCCCCCCACTCCTGTGCCTTCCCCTCACGTCCACACAGACAGGTCCAAACATCCCTTTCATTTTTCCAGCCTCGTTTCCTGGGCTCCCAACGCGGGACTCTCCGGAAAGCCCACCTCCTTTAGGCGACATGTTATATAGTTTATGGTAGGAATTGGTTCGTTCACTTTGAACGTTAGCAGAGAAGATTCTCCTTCTGACCTTAAACTCTGGATCTTGGAGAGAAGCTTAAAATTCACTCCTCGGAGAGATGGCAAATGGATTGTGGCAGCTTTTAAGGCCATTAAGCAGAGCCATATGGCATTTTGTGGGCCCTTCTTCCTGCTTGCAAGTCCAGTGAACTTGGTGAGAATCAGGCTCTTCTGCTCGGGCTTTCAGAAGGCCAAGGTGATCGGGAAAATATGTTCTGAGATGTAACAGCTGCGGCTGCGTGGTCAGAGGCAGATTTATTTCGGTGTAGCTGCCAGGCCCGCGTCGTACCGCCTGTAAATTTTGATCCCCAGTAATTACTGGCAATGACACCAACTTTTCTTAATTAACCCCTCTGACACAAACAGAAGGCAAGCTTCCTCCAGAGGGACTGCGTTCCGGGATGAAAAACACCCCGAGGCTCTGCGCGGTCGCTCCCGGTTCTCCGAGGAACAACAGGAGAAGGTGGATTTGTTCAGATTAGCATTTCATGTCAGTCTAGGAGGTAATGTTTATCCGCGGCTTAGGTGGTGATGGAAGAGAGACGCAATTCTCAGTAGGGAGACCGGATGTCAAACAGTATAATCTGTCACCAAATGTGTCCCGTGCAGGGAAGCTGTGGCCACCAAGACCATCATTTCCATAATCCTGACATCATATTTTTAAAAAGATTATTGTTTTAAGTGTCCGTGTTGTGAAACAGATCATACACAGAAGTTCATTATTAAATAACGAGAAAACAAATGCCCCTGTACTCACTACCCCTGTTTTACAGATGAGCTGGGTAAGTCCTTTCCTAACAGTGTTGTAAGAGAACCGACTTTGTTTCACCTCCTTCCGGATTCTTCCTATCATCCAGCCTTTGAATACTTACCCATCGATGGGTGTGAAACAGCTGCTCACCGAAGCTCAGTTTTGCACGTCCCTGAATCCTAAGGAGTGGGGGCTGCTTTCCACATCGGTGTGGGCCGTTCATGCTGCTGCTTCTGGGACATGCCCATGTGTGTAATTTTACTTATTTCTACTTCATTGTCTTTTTTTATTCACTTGTAAGGGTTCTTTGCATATTCTGAATATGTAAAGTCAGCTGTTTATAAAGCAACTATCTTCAACAGAAAGCCATCGAAGACAGTTTGAGATTTATCTTTTTGCTCCCTTTCTGGTACATTTTGATAAATAGAAGCTCTTAATTTTTTATGTAGTTGAGATAATCGATCATTGATTTATGGTTGATATTTTTGTGGCTTGTTTAAAAACCCTTTTCTTCACAGATTTTTAAAGATAGGCTGCAATTACCGTAACACTTTTTATTTTTGTGACCAAGAAAACTAACTCGCTGTCCATCAAGCCCCTTACGCTTTTCAGAGTCCAGTTCTTTGGGAGAAGTAGCTGCTCATTCAGCAATAAGTTAGCCCTTCTTAGCACCTAGATGGGGTCATGCGACTAGTTCTTGACAATGGAATGTGTGTAGGAGTGACATAGCACTTACGTAAGAAGTGTGTGCCTTCTCTCTTTCCTCATTCGCAAAGGTGCAAGAACTCCAGGATGCCAGGATTTAGTGACACTGCAGATGGAAGGAACAGGCATGCTTGAATCACTGCATGTATGTAAATAGCCTGCCAACCAGGAATACCTTTGTTGGGCAGTCACTTGAATAAGAAATGGATTTCTATTGTGTTAGCCACTAAATCTGAAAGCTGTTTTGCTTCATCGGCTAGTATTACCCTAACCAATATGAAAACTGGTATTTTGAAGTAGAAGCCTGTCTGAACAAATCCTAGAATATGGCATCGGCGTAGTGGGTGAGTGGCAGGCGACGAAGGAAGAAAATAAAGGCAGAAATGCAGAGGGCGTTAGCATATCGAAGCATTAAAGTTGGCCTACTGTGTTTATGAAAGCAGACCAAGTGCCTGCAGTAGGTGGGCAGCTCTGTGAAAGTAGTTGGAAGGAGCTAGAAACATTAATGTATGTTGGTTTTTCCTCACTGCTTATAGCAAGGTGCAAAAAGAAAAAGATGAGTCCAAACCATTGGCTTAAGAGGAGAGATGGGAAGGAATGGAGAGTGGCCAGACATTTAGAGGTCCAAGGAGAGGCACAGCTGTTTCTGCACTTTCCGCCTGTGTTTCTGCCCAGGATTTAAACATTAGAACGAAAAGAACACGTGAGCGACAAAGGCGCATTAGGAATTCTCAGTTCCGTGAAGGGATTGGGCCCTACAGCAGAGACCCCGCTGAAGTCATTTTTTTCCAACCCAGGGTTATTTTATGAGACGACCTCGAGGTACCTGCCACTGTACAAGGTACGCTGACAGAGGCGACTGCAGGAGGTGGGGACCAGAAGGCAAAGACGGGACCAGAGTGAGAATTATGTCTAGGGAAGAAATCACGTGGTTCTTCATACCAGGAGTCTAATTCGAGCAGAGTTGAGGAGCCTACTAAGTATCCGTGGGAATTGAATTGTCTTGCCAAATAAACTGCACTCTGGCTTTAAAGTGTCTGCGATTACGAAATAGCCCTCAGGCTTCCAAACTTGCCGTGGCAGAAAGTTGGCAGCAACAACAGAGCCCCCTCAAGGAAGACATATGCCTTCAGGCCATTCCAGATGGGGCGTTGAGGCGACGGTTCTCCCTCAGCGTGGTCCCCCAACCAGCAGCCTCACCGTCTCCCAGGAACTTGTGAGAAAGGCAAATTCCAGGCTCACTGAATCAGAAATTCTGGGGACGGTGCCCAGCAATCTGCTGGCACAAGCCCTCCAGGGGGATACTAATTCTTTATCCTAACGCTGGAAACCTGGGCCTTAGAGGAGAAAGATTCAGGAGGAATCTGCCAGCCAGAGGGGAACAGTAGAAAAGAAGCTTCTTCTAGAGAAGAGTCTCATCAAGGCAAGCTCACCCCGGGCAGGAAAGAAAGCCTCCGGGACAGGAGACAAATCCCTACGGGATTCCACAATTCCTGCAATGACTGTCTCCTTTCCTTTCTTTGTCTCTGGAGGAGCTTTGACATCGAAGTCACCGTTAATCGGCTCTGCTGTGTGTGTAGCAGTGGGAGACCCAACGCATCTTCAGTTCCTAGACAACCAGGTAATGAAGACCCATGTGCAGACCGTGTGCAGAGAACGGCGATCGGTGATGACTAATGGAATGGGAGAGAAGAAGGTGGTTGAAAAGACTTGGATAAATAAATAAATACATACATACATAAATGCATAAATAAACACATAAATAAATAAAAGAGATGTCAGAAAAAAAGAAGACTCAGAGGCCCGAGACAGTGGAGGAGTCATGAACTGAAAGGCGTTTGGGTCCTCAAACCTCTGTTTCGACAAAAGCCACCTTCTGACCAGGAACACTTGGGCTGATTTTTTTAAAAGGAGTAATAAACTTCTGTTGTGTTGAGACAATTTTTAATTTTATTTCTTTCATTGTTATCGGTATGTCCCATTTTTTATTTTTCTTGTAAGTTAGTAAGTTGTTTTACATTTTAGATATTTCTTTTTAAAAGAGCATATAAGTTATAGTACTATAAAAGATAGATAAAAGTCTTATTTTTTTACACTGGAATATTTAGTCTTTTCACATTTATTGTGATACTGACGTATTTGTGTTTGTTCTTTCATCTTATTGTATGGCCTCTGTGTTCCACTTTCTGTTTCATTTTCCCCTCTTATTTCATGACTTCATTTGGATTAACTAATATTTATTTATTTATCTTTCATAATGCCCAGGTAAACAGAAATGGATTAATGGCCAACCTTGGTTTATGACAGATTTTCGTCACTCTTCCCTGGAAAGCATTCTTTTATATAATCCATCTGTTTGTTTCTTTATTAATACAATAAACATTTGTAGCCTAATAACCCAACTGTTTTTGGTTTTTCCCCTCATTCTCAGTTTTTTAATCTCCTTCTGAAAATCGGCTCATACATATGTTGCACCTTCTCACCCTCTGTTCCCTATCTCTTTCACCTCTTTTATCTTCTTGCTTCTTTGCCTTGCTTTCACGTAGTAGTTTCTTATCTTGCTTCCAGTTCATGAATTCTCTATTTGCTGAGTCTAATCTCTTGTTTTACCAAACCATTAAAGTGTTTCACTTCAATGTATTATATTTTTTTCTAGAAGTCTGTTCATTTTCTTTAACGTGCTTAATCATTTTATTGTCTCATTATCATCACTCTTCTTTAAGACTCGTGATTTTGTAAACAATATAAGCATTCTATTTTACAATCAGTGAAACCTTTGACAGTCTGATTCTTCTGTCCTCCAATTCTGATGTATTTCGCCCTTTGTGCCTTTTTGTTGGGGCTTCTTGTGACCTCCTTTTAAAAGTGTTTCTCGTTTTCCTCGGGAGCTTTGCCAGTAGGAATTCTTGGAGGCCTGGGTTAAAGTTGTGTCCCCTCAGAGAGGTTTTGCATATGCTTCTGCCAGTTGCCTGGTGGTACTATCCATCTGGAAATCACTTTAAATTCAATTCTCCACTTGAACTTCAATTTTAACATTCAGGTAACAACAAATTTACATGAGAGCTTGATGCTGACTATGATTTCTCAGGGGCAAATTTATTTTCCTTCAGCTGAACGTCAAAGTAAATGCAGGCTATTTTACATTCTGCTCCCTTCTGCTTTGTAGCCTTATTTATCATTCACCCCAGCGTGGAGCGTAGAGCCACTGACAGGCAGGGTTTCCCAGACATCTCCCCGCAGAATCCCTGCCTTCCCGAGTCCCACGCATTATGTTCTACTTCTCATCCTTAGGACGACCATATGGCGTTCCAGACAATTTTAAGAATACAAGTGGGTGCGGTTAATAATTGCCCCAGGACAGCAGGCATTACCTGGTCTTGTTCTGGTTAAATCAAGGTATTTGTTCATCCTGGTCTTCCCCACATAGATGTTGAAACTTAGGCTCAAAAGAATGAGGATTTTGCGGATACAATTTGGAAAATTGCTGCTTTTGCTGCCCACCTTCATGTTTATTTTTTCCTGTTTTGTGGCGTCTTTGGTTTCTTATCAACGCCATGAGCATTTTCATAGGTGTTTATGGAAATATTCTATTTAACTATTTTCTTTTTTTAATTTTTTAAAGATTTTATTTATTTATTTTTAGAGAGAGGAGAAGCGAGGGAGAGAAACCTCAATGTGTGGTTGCCTCTCATGTGGCCCCCACTGGAGACCTGGTCTGCAACCCAAGCACGTGCCCTGACTGGGAATCGAACCAGTGACCCTTTGGTTCTCAGCCCACACTCAATCCACTGAGCTATACCAGCCAGGGCTATTTTAACCATTTTCTTTGTTTTTGATTGGAAGGCTGTGCAGTAGATTTAATCTAGCCTGTTAGCAGATATAGAAACCTTTTCCCTTGTCTTCAAAGGCAATACAAAGACTCAATTTAAGCATGCATTTTTCATATGCAGAAATGGATCAAGTAAGAATTGGGATTAAAAAGCAAGTATTTCTCATTCTAAAGGAGGCTCTTTTTTCTTGTTGTTCTATCTAGCACACCTCACAGCATGTTGCCAGGAGCTGAACAAGAATAAAAGGGACCATGCATTGGAGGAGGCAATAACCCCACTGGGGAAAAAAAGAACCCAAGGACGCAGAAGGGCGGTAATCCAAGTCCTACAGGATAAAGTGCCTAATGTGGGTCACAGATGTGAAAAGGGACTTGTAGGACAGGCCATCCGGGGCTGGGCAGCGAGGGAAGATGCAGAAAAAGCTGAACTGAAGCAGCGTTTTTGAAAAATGGTTAAAATTTGAACAGGGACTTGAACATTGGTCTTGTTTCAATTCTTTACTATAAATAATATCTGGTTTGCCCCAAATTTCAAGGAAAAAAATCAGCATTATAATTGAAACGATTAGGTGGACTCAGAAAATATTTTGCAAGAAGGAGCACGTTTGTTATTTGATACAGGAAGCAGGATGTGTGGGTGCGTGTGCAGATTTTTCTCTCAGCTTTCGTGGGGTAAGATTCAGATATTTATGATGTCGCCTTTGCAAATGGGGTAATACTAAGTATGTAATACCAAATACTGGCAAGTTGTTCATCTCCTAAGTGGATTAAACAGGTAAGCAGGGCGTTTAACCATGTACAATTAGGAGCGTAGGGCATTTCTGTGCATTTGCCATTTGGAATACATTTTAGGGTTCTTGGTGAGAAGGATTTAGATAATTATGTACGTCCCTGAAATGCTTCCTTTAGATTGAGTTGTTTAGAATATAACTATTATGGAGTAATGATAAACTAAACTGGCAAAAGAATCGAGAAACATGTCACTGAGTTTGGATAAGTAAATGCAGCATAAGGTAAATATTCAACCCAAAAGGCACGTACTGATAATGTGGTTGGTGTGCAATATTGTAGTATCTTTGGAATTAGACTTGTTTATTACTAAGGTTTCTATACCTAGGGTAGAGCACAGTCTTTTGCACATAGTAGAGGCTCAAAAGATGCTAGTGTTATATAACAAAATAGAAGTTAAAACTGATATTTTAGTCCTAAATATGTAGGCTGCACATCCCTCTATACCATAAATACCTGTGTTCAACAAGCAAAGATCTAAATTGAATAAAAATATTTTATGCATCTATATTTTATTTTTCAAGTGTTTGTGGAAGGTATTGTTATTAATTCAAAAAACATCATTTTGAAACATTAATGTAGTATTTACCAAACATTTCCAGGAAGAAAAACAATGGGCTCAGGCAGTGGGGATGTTTCTAAATCATGAGAAACTAATTATATGCTATTATGAAGCATATAAAATTATGTCATATAATATGTAATTACAGAGACAAAATTAAAATAAGGAAATAGAGCAACTCCTTAAAAGTCGGTGCTTTAGGTGAACTTTAAAAAACCCCACTTTCCTAACGCCTCTGAAATGCAAAACAAAAACCCAAGAATACTTGTGTATACTGAAATCAAGAGTAACTCTAGTCTCATACTACCAGCCTCAAAGAGTTTCTATTAGATGTAAGTTAAGATAAATTAAAAGAAGATGCCGAGTCTACTCTTAATTCTCCAGTGCCAAGTCCATTCCAGCTTGAAGGTAGTTCATGGAGGTCGTTTGGAATACACCCTCTGATAACCCCCTGCTTCATCTAAGAACTCGTATTTTTGCTCCTTGAACGGTCATTCCTTTAGAACCTCCTGGTCTGTTTCCAGGGTGTCTCTGGGAGTATTAACCATGGGCTCAAAAAAGATTTTCCTTTTGCTCCCTGTGGTGTTTCTGTTTTCCAGAGTCCTTTCCCCACTTGTTTGTTTTAGAGTCTCGGATTCCTACCATCGGCTTTCCTCAGTGTCCATGTTATTGGTGGCTGTCCACTCATTCTGGACAGTAAGATACTAGTAAGCTAAGTTGAAGAGGCAGGACGCCTAGTGGGCACCCACGGTTGGTATGTAGAATATTCCGTCCTCTCGTGAAAGTCAGTGGCGTGCAGTGGTTCTGCAGGAGGGCTCTGACGTTTGACTGGGCTTGTGAGGAAAAGCCCAGAAGAAAAGAGTGCTGGATAAGTTGTATCTGTTATTGCCGTATTTTCCATCGCCCTAGAGGAGAGTTTGCCAACATTCTGCTAGGAAATGTACGCATGAGTTGCCAGGGTTATCAGAACCAAATGTTCCCATCCAGTATCTAGGCCCTCACTTTTACTCTGCCTTGAATTCTACCTGGTGTCCTCAAGTCAAGGGTCCGTCTGGTTCAAATGCCCCAGGATGAAAAGCCTATAATTTTGAGGGTGTGGGAAAGGGGCAGTCTTCGGCTTGCACAGGACAAAAGTGGATGTCTAGTGACGTGGCTGTTTCTTATTCAGGCTTTAAAGCAAACCTCCTATCATCAGTCCCACCTACAGCCCTCTTCGGAGGTAGCTGGTCATTCTATTTCCTGAGCATTTTGCAGTTTTGCAGCATACATTCGCTCGCCTCTGGATTCCCTCCACTACCTGCTTAGCTTTCATCGGTTTCACCATTCATCTGCCTTCTTTAGTTTCCAACATTTTGAATGTCTTCATAGTTATATTCCCATTGTCATTTTAGGAAAGGACGGAGTGGTTAAACTGCCATGTTTAAATTGAAGTCTCTCCCATATTTTAGAAGGAAGGGTGAATAGTAAAAGCATTAGTGGGAAAGGCAGGGAGGGTTTCACAGGAGATGCGCTCCCTCAGCCGGGAGAGGTCACAGTGGAGCATGCTGTTAACAAAGACAAGACTGGACAAAATACATGAATCCAATGTTTTCAGGCTCTGGACAAGAGACAGAGCGACACTGTGGGCCCCACAAGGACCCCAGCTCTCTGTCTAGGCGTTTCTTGACCATGGAGCAGAGAACCAGGGTCAAAGCAGAGCATAGGGATCCCACTGAGTTGAGGGGACATAGGTCAGAGTTTGACATTGCTGACATGTCTAAAACTTGGACCCACAATGAAGGAATCATGGGGACGGGAGGGGCAGAAACCCATGGAGATTCCCTGTGACTCCTGGGTTTGTAGATTAATCAAAATGAGGCTGTTACAGCATCAGAGATACCAGCAGGCGAGCAGTGCTAGGGGACTTTGGTGTTGCAGCGCATCCGGAGAGGAAAACCTCATTAACATCCCATTGACTCTCGTTGTTGATACAGCAGGAAACGGCCTGAGGAGTAAAGAGCATGCCCACGGGTAAAGTCTCTTCTGGACGTGCTTTGAAAAAACCAAACCAAACCAAAGCAAAAGCCCGAGTCTGGATAAGATCACAGGAGAAACAGAATTTGGCGGTTGAGTCCCATTACCTTGGAAGAGCTTGGAAATGGCCCAGGGCTTTTCCCAAATCTGTTCTTAAGAAATAGTAAACAGTAAAACCACATCAACACCATTTCACAGTAAGCAAGACATTGATGTGTCTACTAAAGAAAAAGCCGACAATCCTCAAGAACAATAATAGAATCTAGAGTCACCACAATGCTTTATTTACAATATCCATTATTCAGTTAAAAAATAAAATAAAATAAATCATTAGGCACACAAAACAGAAAAATGTGTCCCATCGCCAAGAAAAGCAAAGCCATTAAAAATGACCTCAGGGTCACGTCACATTATTATTGTTACTTTAGCTGGTGTTCTCGGAGAAACGGCTGTTGGAGCTGCATCCTGGCCTTCTGAAAATGTCCTCTTCCCAATCCCCAGAACCTGTGAAGAGGTTACATTACAGAGCAAAAGGGACTTTGCGGATGTGATTAAATTACGGATTTTGAGATGAGGGAATTAGCCTGGATTATCTGGGTAGGCCTGAAGTCATTGCAGGAACTTCGATGAAAGGAAGACAGGAGAATCAGGCAGAGAGAGGCCTTTAGTCAGAAGCTCGGGTCAGAGATTTGAAGATGCTGTGCCACTGGCCTTGGAGACGGAAGGGGGCTTATGGGAGCTGGAAAATACGAGGGATTACTTCTCTCAAGCCTCCAGAAGTGAGGGAAGTCTACCAACTCCTCGATGTTAGTAAGTGCAACTGCTTTCAGACTTCTGGCCTCTGAGAGAAAATAAGTTTGAGGCATTTTAAGGCATTAAATTCGTGGTGATCTGTGATAGCACTGGAGAAAAGTAATACAAACAAGCTGCTAGATGTAATAGACAAAGATGTTAAAACAGCAATGTAAGTATTTCTAAAGAGTTAAAGAAAAATATGGTTAATATAGTGAATGAGACAATTTTAGTAGAGAAGTGAAATTACATATAAAACTAAAATAACTGAAATAAAAACTCTCAGGGAAGCCTTATTGATTCTTTCATATACAGTTTCTGTCATTTAATCAAAAATTAGTAGACATGCGCCCTGGCTGGTGTGGCTCAGTGGACTGAGTGCTGACCTGTGAACTAAAAGGTCACTGGTTGGAGTCCTAGTCAGGGCACATGGCTGGGTTGTGGGCCAGGTCCCCCTGGGGGGCCTGCGAGAGGCAATCTCTCACATCTTGATGTTTCTCTCTCTTCCTCCCTTCCCCTCTCTCTATAAAATGTTTACAAAAATTAGTAGACGTGCAAGGAGACAGGGTCACACGACCAGCAAACATGAAGGAAATCACATGCAATAGAAGCAGACCCAAACGGAACCCGGATATTGAAGCGGAAAGATAAGGACTGTGAAATAACTGTGATTGCTCAAGTCTAAAAACTGGGAAGAAAGAAAGACAAAAATAGATGAAAAGACAGAGAAATTCACTGAAATGGTAGAACTGATGAAGAAAACCCAATGTACATTCTATAAACGATAAAAATACGTCCGACATTAGGAATACAGTGGGTGGGTTTAATAGGAAATTGTAGGTACATATATGGCAGAATTAATGAAAAACAGCTTGACAGAAAATATTGAGTGCTGAAGGGAAAAGAAAATTTAAAAAACAAATCACTGCATATTACAATTTAGTTTCTTCCTGGAGCTCAGTAGCGGGAAGGACCCTCAACCTTCAGGCCTTTTTCCATGGCTGGCCCTGCGTCATTTGGTATCACCTGGGTTCCTCGTATCATGCCCGGTAGATGGTATTGACGGTGTTGCTGGGTAGGATTTAAGAATAAAATTAGAAGAGGAAGTGATGTTTAGCCGCAAGTGCTCCGTGGCCGGGTAGTGATTCACATCTTGCACTACCCTTTCTCAGAGGCTCTGGGGGCAAAACCAAGGGGCCGCCACTGGTCCAGGAAGACACACCCAGGCCCTGAGGTGGGCTTGGAGGAGGCTACAGGCAGCTGTCAGGCTAGCTCTGCGGGTGGCCTCTTCCCCGGGGGCACGGGTCCAATCCCATGGATCATGTGTAGGCTTGGCTGTTAATCCTGAAGGGTTCAAGAACAAAAATTTGACCCGTATGGAAAGGCAATTCTGTCAACACTTATACCCCCCTGGAGGAAGCAGTGGAGAGGCAGCTCCAGGGTCTTTCCCATCCCTCCCCTTTGCCTTCCGGAAGGAGGAGGAACACCATCAGTGGGAGCGGTTTTCAGAGTGAAGGGGGAATGGTAGTCGATGAGTCAGAGATCTGTACAGAAAAGCCATAACTAACAAAAGCAGAAGAGTGTTAGAACGTCCAAGTCGCCATTGCGAGAGCCCTCACAGACTGAGCCAGCAGTGAACCTGACCGATAAACTGGGAGGGCAAAGGAAGTCGAAGGACGCTCTGATAGAACCCCCTGCTCAACCACTACATGGAGGGCAGTCAGACACTACCCACCTCCTCGGGTGGTTTGGAGCTTCTGAAAAATAAAAGAGAGGAGGAGGGAGGGAGGTAAGGAGGGAGGGAGGGATGGAGGGAGGGAGGAAGGAAGGAAGGAAGGAAGGAAGGAAGGAAGGAAGGAAGGAAGGAATCTGCATCTAATCTAACTTCTAGCTCTATCTTCCAATTTATAGCAAGTAAAGTCATGGAGGGTCACCATAAACCACAGAATGGAATTCAAACAGCCAAACCCACAATGTGGAACATTCCACAAGACATACAACTTGATTCCTCCACTAAAAAAATGGTAGTAAGTACAGGGAGGAAGAACTCTAACAGATTACAAGCAACTTAATAGACATGGAATGTATAGGCTTTATTTGGATCTTGATTTGAAAAAATCAATGGTAAAAAGACACTTTTGAGGTAACCAGGGAGATAGAAATATAGATTAAATATTAAATAATATTAAGAATTTATTTTGTTTTGGTTCTGTGTGCTTTGGAAGAGATCAATGCTGAAGCATTTATAGGTGAAACCACTAAGTTTTCTAAGGTTTGGTTTTAAATATTTTAAAGGGGGAAGATGGGAAGGGACAGATGAAAACACAAAACCGCAGTGTTGATTACTGGTGAACCGAGGCGCAGGTATGTGAGGTCCTTTGGCTGCTCTCTGTAATTTTGTGACTCTTTGGAAAGGTCCATGATACTAAGTTAAAATCAAAGCAAAAGGGCTACTGGGTCTCCGAAGTTCAGAATGTGCTTTTCTGGATTCCCTGCACTCGGAGGCAGTAAGCTTGAACTTGAGCTTCGGTCCTTATGTGGAGAGCAGACGACACAGGCCACTTCCTCTCTGGCAGACAGTCAGAGTTCTGCCTTTTGTTCTTACACTTGGTCTGCCTACAACTGGGCGTGTGAGGCAAGGTCATGTGGGCCCCATTCTAGCCTTGGAAGTATCATCAATCTCTTTTTTGGCCTCAGTTCCAAACTGCATCCTCCAGCACAATTAGCCCTGAACTCTTTACTTTGAAAAATAAAACTTACCCTTTGAATCCAATTTGGTTTGGATGTGTGTGATCATATTCTAGCAGCAGAACCCTGAAGGGCACACCGTCATCTGAACCTGACCCAGGACAGCAGGGAACAAGCCAGATGAGAAAACATGACAGGAGAGCTGAACGGAGGGAAGGTATTTTGAGGATAAGGGAAAATGGTACATGTCCCCAAGCTAAGGTCAGTTATCCAGGGTAATGGAAATGTTAAAAATGTCAAGAAAGTGGGAGTGAGTGTCAGGGGAGGTCCCTAAGCAAGCAGAACCAGGACCAAGGACCAAGTGGAAGAGTTAGTATCAGAAAGAGAGATGATTTATTATTTTAGCAAATTGGTAGAAAGAAGGAAATGGATAAAAGAAGCTGCAAAGACAAGTTGAGATAGACATGAAAGAGACTGAAGTGATTTTTCTTGGGGGGTGAAATCTTTGCAATAAGAAGAGAGAGAGAGGAAGGGGTCACACCCTCAGCTGGAACCAGGGCAACAGCGGTGCGAAGGCTCACGTGGAAACACTTTGGTGATGGCCCAGGAGCTGGGCTGGGTGTTGGGGAGAGGTCAGTGGGGAGCTACCCAGCTTTCAGGTCCAAATGGACCCTCGATCGCTACTCCACACAGTGCAGCCCCGTGCACGGGCACGTCTGGCTTTCTGGTGAAGTAGTTCCCTCCCTGAGCTGTGGAAAGGCCCAGAAGAGAGGATGGCTCAGAAGGTGATGGGTGGAGAGAGCATCGCCATCCGGAAGACTTCACGTATGGAACCGTTGGATGTCCTCTTTCTTCCCCGGCAACCCTGGCCAAGGGTCCTGAAGAACATCCTTCGTTAGGTCTAAGTCAGGTGTAACGGTCCGGGAAGAAGCTGAAAATCCCAGACTTCCCGTGCTAATCTGTCTTCTGACCCAATCATCGGCTCTGGCTCTATTCTGCAAATGATTCTTAGAACTGTTTTTGTTCTCTAAGCATGGAGAACATAAGCTTCATGTAAATATAATTATGGCAAAGCTGCGTTTTCTCAGAAAAATATTACCAGCCTATTCAATGATTTTAAAATTAGTTTATTAATTATATCAACACATTTACTAGGGTTTTAAATGTTCAGACTAGGCATTTTCTCAGATATTTACACTTGGCAATAATTAAGCACACACACAATTCAAAAACAGCTTTTGCTATTGTAATAGAAGTCATATTTTCATGATAGTCACAGAGGAGAAAGGTATGTGAAGAGAAGTAGTGTTTCCTGGAATATTTTCCCACAGAGAGAAATCAAATATATGTTAGTTGTTATTGAATACCCAATATACACATGTTTAAAAGTACCTCTATTCCCCAAATGTGCCCTCTCCTTCCACAGGACATGTTGATAATAACAAATAAGCTTGATAATTTTATAACTTCAATTACAACTTGGAGAATGATCTATAACAATAAAGATATAATACCCCAAATGTCTTCCAGGTATTCATTTTGGCTTTTTGCATTGACATCTTTAAATTATCCCAAGTGTATGGTACTGACTTGCTTTAATCTACCAAACTAGCTGAAGCCTAGCAAAAAATATAGTTTAATTACCTCAAAGTGAAGTTTGAAAAAAAGGTTTAAAAGTACAAAATGTAAAAATAAAAAAGAATATTGAGAAAGATACAGATAATGCCTTGAATAGTCAGAGACTCCAACGCCAATAGGCTTCAGCAGGAAGGAGTGTGAAACCAGGAGTGAAAAACTGGCTTTCTCCTGTCTTGGCGCTCACTCACTGAGACACCTCGGGCGCGCGTTCTCCCACGTGGCCTGGAGTTCCAACAGTTGCCATTTTACATTTGAATCCTTGGCGAATATGTATGTATCCCATTCATACATCTACCCAAGGGAGGCTCTCGATAAATGGGGGCAGAGGACTCTCGGCAGTTCTGCCCTGGCTTTGCCACATAATTAGTGAAAACACACTATTTCCTGAGAGTTCCATTGAGGGAGATAGTCTGGACTTGTTAGAAATTACGGGGAAAGTATCAGCGGGCCTTTCTCTTTGGTCAAGGGTTGTTTGAGTAACTGATTTTCTGTGCCTGCTCCTGGTCCCTGCTGGCTTTGCATCTCACCATCGAGCAGATGGCCTGCTGAAAGTTGTCGCTGACCACCACGTACAGGAACAGGTTGCCACAGGTGTTCATGGCGGCCAGCGGTCTCAAAACGATGTAAGCTTCGTGGATCTGATTCTCAACGGAGCAGCTGATAGAAAGCAGGCGAGATTCAATCCGAATGACCCTCAAGATGTGGAAGGGTAAAAAACATACATAAAACACAACAAGCAGCAGAATGGCCAACCTCCGAGCTTTCTGCTTAAGGCTGCTGTGAGTGTGAGGCCCTCGAGTCAGGGTGTAGATAATCATCGTATAGCAAAGAGTCACGATCACCAGGGGAAGGCAGAAAGTAGTTGCGGTCAAAATGAGGTTGTACCATTTGATAGTAGTGAGGTCATCCGAACTGGTGAGGTCAAAGCAGGCAGAGCTATTGGTCCTGGTGGTTGATGTGATCAGGAAGGTCATGGGAATGACCGCCACCAGGGAGATGATCCACACTGCAGCACAGGCCACCACGGCCCATCGAGTTTTGTGCACGCAAAAACAGCTCATTGGGTGACTGATCACAAAGTAACGGAAGACACTGAAGCAGGTCAGGAAGAGGATGCTGCCGTACAGGTTGAAATGGAAACTGAAGCGGATGAACTTGCACATGAACTTGCCAAAGATCCAGTTTTCACCACTGGCGTAGTAGTGAATGAGGAAAGGGAGGCTGGTGAGATAGAGCAGGTCTGTGCAGGCGAGGTTCAGCATGATGACGGTGCTGCTCTTCCAGGGCCGCATTTTGAAAATGTACGTGGGAATCGCCACCGCATTCCCTGGGAAGCCCACCAGGAAGATGATGCTGTAAATAGCAGGGAGGTAGTGCCTCTTGAGTGGGATTTTCTCATCAGTGCAATTTCCGAAAGCAGAGCCATGATTGGGGAAATCAGACACATTTGCAAAATTGTCTAATGGCTCATTCATGGTTGTCTCCTTTCATCTTGCACAAAATCCAGAGAGTTCAGTTTGGCAATGTGAATTGACTGAGAAGGAACTTGCTGATAAAAGAAAATAGAAAACATTAACGATAGAGTAAGAAAAACAATGATCCACTTTTAAAGGAAAATTGCTATTTTTTTTCTTTCATCTCCAAACAGGTCCTACAGAGAAGAGATTGAATTTCTGAGCAAATGGCTGTGAGGCAAGTTATTAAACACATCAAGTGATAATAATAAAAAGTTAAGTTACCGTGAGAGTTAAAATGAAGGAGTGGGAGGAACAATCCCACGTGGAGCTGTGGAAAGACATTTGACAAGGTCACTCTTTGGGCAAGTTCTAGGGATCACCATGAGAGACTTAACAAGACCCACCACGGGTCAAGTGCAAGGCAATTGCCCTCTACTTGAGAAAACACTGAGAAGTGTTTCTTATTGTCCCCCTGTCACTGAAGACTAAGAGATGGAGGGAGGTTATGCGACTTGTCCCTAGTAACACCTCCGGTGGCATGGCTGGGACCCCAACCCGCGCTTGTCTGAGTTAGAAACTGGCTCCTTCCACCTTACCTCACTGTGCTGCCTCTTCATCTGGGTTATCCTAACACAAAAACGACTGAACAGGAAGTGCGGAGGGAAGAAAGGACTGAATGGTGGGAATTTTCTAATGTAGATTTCATGCATTGCACCATTCTGTGTATGGTAGATTTCAAGTTTCAGCTATTCTGACTGGTTCGTGTGTGTGCCTGGGAGTAGGAGTGGAGAGGGAGGAGGGGCAGCAGCATCACGCAGCCTTAAGAGCGTGGGCTCTATCCCCAGCTGGCCTGACCTTGATTCTCAGTGTGACTGCTGAGCGGTTGTGTATCCCTAAGTAAGTTGTTTAGATTCTCCAGGGCTGGAAAGAGTGGGATTTGTACTTCCTTCTTCTTGCTTATCACGTCTTTCTAAAATATTGAGAATGAATTTCTGCAATGAGGAAAGCATGAAGATTATACAAAAGAAGAATTACTTACAATTAGCTTATTATTTGAATGCAAATAGCTGTTGGTAAAATGCATCCACTGACACATTTATGGAGTACCCACTGTGTATTAACTGGGCACTCTGCCAGGTCCTAGTGGTGCAAAATGAACAGCACACACAGATGGACAAGCCACTATCACAGTCTACTGGGGCAGGGGTGGGGGATGGATGGGGAAATAATTGTAACACAATGTAACTCTACCTCATGGAACTGTCCATATATATATAAATACTTGGACACTACTGGGCACATAGTAAGTGCTCAACAAATGTCATGTGGTTGTGAATCACTTTGATAGATGAATGGGACAAGGCTACTGAGGTCACGAAGAAGGGAGGGAACAAGCTACCTGGGAAATAACAGAGGACACTAAAGGCAGGTCCCCTAGGAGGGGACATGTAAGCTGACGTGAGCGACAGGATGGAAGAGTCATTCTAGTGAAGGAAATTGCATGTCCAAATCACTGAAATACGAGAGCTGAGGAGGTCCAGGGGAGTTCTAGCAGCTCAGCACGGCTGCTCTAGTAGGGGCATCGGCCGATGCGGCTGGAAAGAAATGGCAAATAATAAAAACAACAGTGTGTCCCATGCACAAAGCACTCCTTAGTGTCTTAATATGCAAATTCATTTAATGCTCACAGCAACCTGGTGAGGGAATACCCTGATCATCCCCATTTTACAGACGAGGAAACGTCGGCACAGAGAAGGCAATGACTTGCTCAAGGTCGCATTGCTAGTTAGTAGTGAACCCAGAGAGAGAACGGGGCAGTCCGTCTGCAGCGCTGGGCAGCCTCTCGCTGTGAAAAGGCACGAGGGAAAGAAGTGCTCTACAGTAGTAAAGATGAGCAAGACCTTATCCCAGAAGAGCTCAGTCGGTGCATCAAACCTTTAAACTGTATGACCCAGGGCTAAATGTCATGAATAGCAGTACCTACCTCCTTGGGTAAAGAGAAGACTAAAATGAGTTAATGTACATAGTGTTTTCAAGGGTGCCTGGCACACAGCCCGGGCTGTATGAGTGTCGGCCATCATTGCCACTGTTACCTGGTAGTAAAATCTGCATTCCCAAGCTTTTCCCCAGCGTGCTACAGAAGTGTATTTCAGACTCGCCCAACCTAACAAATCTCAGATGAGGAGATTCCTTCGCTGTTGTGTGGGGTTGAAGATACTCTTCCAGCTCTCACTTAGGGTGCGGCACGGAAAGCATTCATGCATTTATTACTTTTTCTCTGAATGGATTGGGAAGACAAATAGCCCAGGATGTGTAACTTGCCGCTGGGCAGCGGTGAG
Organism: Trachops cirrhosus; assembly: GCA_028533065.1. NCBI lineage: Eukaryota > Metazoa > Chordata > Mammalia > Chiroptera > Phyllostomidae > Trachops > Trachops cirrhosus. Next base: position 6,153,034 of record CM052548.1, on the reverse strand, counting down.
GGTCCTCACAGGGGAGGCCAGTGCTCCCTGGGGGTTACCCACCGAAAGTGAATGTTTCTCTCCTCGTCAAGTTCACTGGCGTGGAGCAGCGATGCTACTCAGGGACCTAGCACCTACACAGCAAGGAGGCAGTAGGAGTCAGGCACTGCTGAGCCGCCGCAGGGGGTGCTGTGAGGCCAGGAAACCACAGTGAATAGCTTTCCCCTGGGCCAAGGCCAAGGGGAAAGGCTCTGGAGTGTACGGTGCTTATCTGTCAACACCTTGAAAACAGAAACATGAAGTCACCTTGTACCCAGGGACCCATCACAGTGAGTAGTGGGCGCTGAATACCTAAGAGAACAATGAGCAACCTTAGCACAATGTATCTTGTGCTGAAGGGCTAATGAAGCAGCAACTATTATTCAAAAAAAGAAAGTTTGGTTCTTTGATGACCTTTAAAGTAAGGAGCGAAATTAATTTCTGCGAAATTACACCCCTGCCACGTTATGGGGCCATTTTAAACAGCAATCCTCTCAGGAAAAGACAGGTTGTAGGTAGAAACAACCGCTTTGTTATTCGGAAAACAACAGCTCAGTTTGGGATTTCCTAAAACTGGCTGACCAGTTGTCAGGGAGGAGGGGCTAAGAAATTTAACCCGGGTCCCATAAATCTCACCGAAAGAAAGGTTTGAGTTTACAAAATGTGTGCGAATTTAAGAAGAACAGACAGAAAGTGTTCTGGGCTGCGAGCCAAGTACAATGAGGCCGTTTCTTTCCTCGACAGCCCCAGGCCTCCTGCGAGTCGCTGCTACCACCCAGAGAACAGACGTCCACAAAGGACTCATTTACATTCAAAGGACATTAAAGAGGAACGTGGTGTAATCCCAGTTCTGTTACAGCCGTGGGTCTCGGACCACCCGAACTGACGGGCTCTTTACAAACTACAAATAATGATCTCTCACGCATCGCCGTAACCAGACACGCAATTCCGAACTACACAAGATGCCACACGAAAACAAGCACCAAAGATTCGGGGAAATTTTACAGAGGGGGAAAAAATGCTGTTATTTTACCCTGTATTTTTTACCCTGAGGTTGGGAAGAGATTGTGATCATTGGAGGCTCCCTACAGGATACCCAGGGTTTGGGGACACACAGCTTGAGGATCCTCATCCTAATGCCAGCCTGCCTGCAAGCCTCACCCTGGGATTCCAGGCTTCTGTGGACGTAGAAGGCAGGACCAGAAAGCTGCCAGCTATTCAAGTGGTAGCAGCATTCACTGCCTTACATCCATAGAGCATTCCTGCCCATTTGGTGGGAACAAGTAAAGTGGGATTAAGGATGAACTGTGGTTTTTCAAGGGTATCTGTTCACTTTGCAGTCAACTCCTTAACTAGCAACACCCACCCCCTGAAGCTTCCCCTGCCCCTACCCCCAGTACACACCCTGAGTTTTCCTGGTGCCCATCAAGGCTGAGTACATCCACTCTCTCCTCCTTCTCCCAAGCTGCCAGTGCACCAGGGACCTGTAAACTTGGACCACTGTTCCCTCAGAGCTCTTGGGAACTCCACTGCTGGGGTCCCATTTGGGTACCAAGAAGAAACATGGATAGGCCTTTTGTGCACAAAGATACATCTTAGCTTCCTCATCTACATGTTTGTATACTAACTTGATTTCCTGCTAGTGGAAAACAGACCAGTTCTTACGCCAGACAAACCTGTGAGACTGTGTGAAAGTTGTCCTGCCTGAACCCTGGCAGAATCCCTCCCCAAGTCCTCCCTGAATCCCAGTTTTCAAATAGGAATCTGCAAGCCAGGCACCCCAAGACTGAAGACCCCACTAAAACTTGCCAGGTCAATGGGGCTCAAAGCTACGATTTTAGCTATTTGATCTTTGGGAGAATCAAATAAAATCTATGGAAACTCTCTTAAAAAGTGCATGCATAGACACAGAAATGTTGCGTGCACTTTGGAGATTTAGAGACGATCCTAGCCTAGTTCGCTTAATCTGTGGAAATGAAACAAGACAAGACACAAGAAAGGTTTTCTGGGTTTGCTTGTTGCGGGCTTGGGGTGGGGGCCAGGTGCTGTGGGCCAGTGTCTCTGCACTTTGCTCGCTAAAACCCAGAACCACGCAGAGTGAGCTCAGAACGCATCCGCAGGGCAGAATCAATCGGGGTGACAGATGAACTCTGTTTGTCCCCAGAGTCCCCCCAAAGACCTCACGCCCTGTCGTGGAAAATGGCACGGGATGAGATGACAGCCAGGAACTCCTCCAGGTCCCGGTGAGACAAATCTCTAGCCATCCAAGGCCTTTTTCCTTTCCCCACATGACCCCCTCCCCGCCCCCGGCCAGGATGTGCGGTACTCCTGCTGCCTACAAAAGAAGTTGGGGACTCCCCTTCTGGTCCCCTGCCTTGCAAGTAGGGACGTGCCCGGGCTGTGCTCCCCCAGGCTCGGAGCGCCCACGTCCTCCCACCCACATCACCGTATGTCCCCCCGCACCCCACTCCCTCCAGCCCGCGGGGTCCCGCTCTCGGATCCCGGCTCACCTGATACCCAGGTCACTGCCGCCTTGCTCCCCGAGGGGCCGTCCGAGCTCGACTGCTCCCTGGCGGCGGGATGTCCCCGCAGAGAGCCGCGCACCGCCCCTGCCCCTCCCAACCCACCCAGCCCAGGGAGCAGGTACGACCTCTGGTCCCGCCCCGGCAGACGGCGCGCAGTGTCCTGTCCTCCCTTGCTCACTTTCCAGGTCGACACAAGGACCACAGCTTCCACTCTCGGCGATTTCTGGACACACTCCCTACCGCTTTGGCGCAAAATTGCCCAAAGGGAGCATTTGCAGAGGTGCCAAAACAGACGGGCAAGAGGGCTTCTCGTCCGGGACGATTGCAATCCTGTTGCCCGGGTCCAGAAGTAGCACCTGCTTGCCCACAGTCCAGGGCCTTTTATTTAGCAGGGGATGGAAGCACCCGAAATTCTGGCCCTCTGAATGACAGACGTCCGCTCCTGGGTCTTCCCACCGTACCCACGGACAGGTCTGCCCTCCACCACTCAGCGAGGCGGTTTAAAAATAGCTCATGACTCTGAGAGAAGAGCGTGTGTATGCCTCTCCAATCTGGGACGCAGCCCTCTTGCCATATGACTTGGGAAGGGCCTCTTCCCTTCTCTGAGCCCCGGCTACATCATCCAGGGGAGTGGGACGCTAAGGAGCTTTCCAGCATCAAACATGAGATGCCTGGATTGCATAACGGAGAGCGCCCCTTCCAGGCTCTGCCGCGTTGGTGGGCACTGACACAAACAGCGTGTCCTCGGAGCGTGCCAGTGTGCAGGAGCGAGAATGTTAAGCCAGGGACCCCAGGGCCCAAGTGAGAAAGCTCCCCTCCAGCTGATGCCTGGGACAGCACTGTATTAGGTATTTTAATTACCATGCGTATCCTTACTGTTATTTGAGTCCCAGCCTCTCCTGGGAAACACTTTGCATTTAGAGAAAAATTATTCTCCAGTTTTACTTCTTTTAATTACTTCCTCAATTTGTCATTTGGAATTATTTGACCCTATTTTTGGTTCAGTCCATCCACACATTCATTCACCAGACCATCGCTGCTTCATTATTCTGTGTCAGGCGTCGAGGAGATAAAGAAGAGTAAGAAATGAGCTCTGCCTTCACGGAGCTGGTTGTCCTTGGAAAAAAATAAAAAACTTAATTTAAAAAGTGATTAGGATTTGACCCCGATAAATAAAGGTGCCGTGTAACCCAAGTGTAAGAGAAAGAGGCCAGACAAGGCCTCTTGCGAGAAAGGCATTTGAGCCTTTCCCTTGGTAATCAGGATTTCCAGGTGAGGAGGAAATTACTTCAAGAAATTCTTTAAAAACAAGTATTGGTTCCTAGAGTTTTAGATGTGGAAGGGACATTTAAAAATGTCCAGTCCTGGGAAGGTAATATGGCAAGATGATCCCTGACAAAGTTAAAAATAGGATTTCCACATAACCCAACAATTCCCCTTTTGGGTATATAACCCTCAAAAATCGAAAACAAGAGTTCAGAGCGATCTCTGTATGCCCATGGTCACAGCAGCATCGTTGGCAACGGGCAAAATGTGGAGGCAACCCGAGCGCCCCCCCGGTGGGCGAACAGATAAACAAAGCGTGGTGGCGTCATCCGTGGGCTGTTCTCCAGCCTCAGGAAGGATTCTGACACGGGCCGCAGAACGGGTGAGCGTTATGCTAAGTGGAAATGAGCTACTCTCAAAAGGACACGCGCTGCGTGATGCTACCTGCACGCAACACGCAGAGCAGTGGGATGAGAGACAGAGAGTAGCATGGTGGTTGCCGGGGCTGGAAGCAGAGGGAATGGGAAGTGCTCGTTTACTGGGTGCGGAGCTTCCGTTGGGAAGATGAAGGAGTTCTGTGGGTGGGCGGTGGCGATGGTAGCACAACCATAGGAATGGACTTAGAGCCTCTCAAGTGCACCCTTAAAAAGGGGTAAGATGGTAAATTTTGCGTGATGTGCATTTTGCCACAATTTTTATAATTTTATTTGAAAATCCAGTCGAACAGTCTCATTTTACAAAGGAGGACGCTGAGAATTGGAGGGGCCCAAGTGACAAGCCTGAGGACCGGGCCCTGGGGCGAGGGGGCTGTGTAAGACCAAAACGCACGAGCCTCTGCTCCTAGTACTCCGAGCTGGGGGTGATGCGGCCACTGCATGCAAGCCATCGCCTTATCAGAAACATCGTGCTGTAATCCAACACTCTGAGTTGGCTCCGTCAACACGGTGATTTTTATGTGCTAACTGTCTTTATTATACTATTTTATCGTTTATCTGTAAATATTACTTCTTACTACAACTCGAAATCCTCACCTATAAAGTAGTCATCTGCTCATAAAAATATAGATCTTTAATATAGCTAATACAGATCTTAAACATCTCTGAATAAAGAGAATAATATAATTTACTGTATTTTGCCATGTATAATGCACACTTTTTGCCCAATATTTTGAGGAAAAATAAGGACGTGCATTATACATGGGTAGTACCTGAAATACCAGGAATCTATTCTTCTGTTTTGTAATTATTTGTTACATGAAATTTCTTGTATCATAATAGCTTCAAAAATAAATGCTAATATTCCTTTATAATACAAAAAAAGTATCTAAATATAAATAAATAAATAGCTTAAAAATTAAAATGAAAGATTTTTTCCTGAAGGTCTGTACCAAAAACATGGGTGCACATTGTACACAGCAAAATATGGGCAATCTTTAAAACAACTTGCATCAGAAAGTGATGTCACTAATTTAGACTATGTTTTATGCTTCGCATTGAGGACCTTGAAGTTCCCTATTAGTAACCCTAAGTCGGACTCACATAGGGTAAAATTTAACTTCCATTTAAAACTGGTCTCCGGCCCAGACTCAGAAAGGCACTGAGTCTTTGTAACCTGCACCCGATGAGCAGAATTCCGGCACTGACCCTCCCAGCCATCTGGGCAGCTCGGACACCACCAGCAGTGTGTGGCAGGTGCTCCTTGGAAGCAGGAAATGGGGCTTGCTTCCAGGATAGTCCGGACACTCAGAACTTCTCTAATTCAGTAGCACTGACATCGTAAAGCCTCCTCTGTTAGAAAGCCCCATGCACTCTGCAGAGAAGGCCGATCCAAGTAGCATTCTCCAAACTGCTATTAATGATTGAGCTGGGGTTGGCAGAGCCAAGAAGCAAAATAGTCTTAGTCCTTCTTCAGGGTTGAGGAAGAGAGGAACAAATCATGGGTGCCAGCGTGGACCATCCTGTTTCTCTCTCCCCTGGATGTCATTGCCCACCGTTCTCGGCCATTTATAGCATCGATCCCATGTCTATCTCCCTGCCTCACCTGTTCCTTCCCGTGGAAGCCACAATAAAGGAGCTCACCCCAGCGCCCCCTCTCCTTCTACCTGTTGACCCACCTTAGTGCCTCCCCGTGTGTGACCCCCCTGTGGTGTGGCATACCCCTCCTCTGAGGATCCGTGGGTATGACAAACTATCTTTTCTTTTCTCTTTAATCTTTTGTGATTGTTGTTCCAGTACACTCGTCTCCATTTTCCCACCACCACTTTCCCCCACCCCACCCACCCCCACCTCCCACCCTCACTCCTTCCACCCTTTGGCTTTGTCCATGGGGCCTTCATACATGTTCCTTGATGACCCTTCCCTTTCAAACTCTCTTTCCAATGTTAATCATCTCCTGTTATGTTAGCCTTACCATACCTGAATAATAACAAGATCTGTATTTTGAAACACCATATATGACCTTGTCAGACTTGTTGTGACTTGGGCCACAATATGATATGTCTCGGTATTCTCCTGAGATGAATTCTCTTGATTTTTTTAATGGTTCACTTGTTTTCTAAAATTGGTTGTTCAGTGAAGATGCACTGTTTAAATAAAGCATATTTTTAAAATCTGTCCTCTACCAGGCAACCAATTCAACTTGCTATGCCTTCCATATTCCTATAACATTTATTTCTTCAGGGAGAAGGAAGGCACTCTGGCATAGTGGAGAGAGTTCTGGAGGTTTGAGGCCTGAATTTTCGTGTTTGGAAAGCAAGTCAACTAGCTCGGAAAGGAAATTCCCTTTCCAGGCCTCCGAAGTCCATTCCAGATTAAAGGGATCTTGGTTGTGAAAACTTAAGAGAAAATCAAAGTTTAGTTTCTTAGAAAACTATGTGTTCTATGATATTGCTGAGCCCGCGTGAGTCCCCTGCTGTGCTTCTGTGTAAACATCATTTGATGACCTTTAAATGTTATCAAAACGATGTGATGTTGTTGATACTTCTTAGAAAGGGAGCTTTTCTGGGGGAAGTTAGAGAACTACTGGGAAGAGATCAGTTAGATTGTCCATCCTTCGATCCAGGCCCAGGATAATCTGGGAGTTGGTTAGGGTCTTTCAGAAGTGGATAACGACCCAGGCAGTGAATAGAGCTGGACCTATTGTAAATAATGCTGCCATGAACATAAAGGTGTTTATATTCTTTTGAATTAGTTCTTTGGGATTTTTTGGGTAAATTCCAAGAAGTGGAATTACTGGGTCATAAGGCAGTTCCACTTTTAATTTTTTGAGGTAACTCCATACTGCTCTCCTCTGTGGTTGCACCCGTCTGCTTTCCCACCAACACTGCAAAAGTTTTCCCCTTCTCCACACCCTCACCAGCACTTGTCGTTTGTTGATTTATTGATGACAGCCATCCTGACAGGTGTGAGGCGACATCTCATTGTGGTTTTAATTTGCATTGCTCTGATGATTAGTGACATTGAGCATCTTTTCATGTCTATTGGCCATCTGTATGTCCTCTTTGGAGAAGTATCTATTTGGGTCCTTTGCCCATTTTTAAATTGGCTTGTTTGCTTTTTTGGTGTTGAGTTTTATACATTCTTAATATATTTTGGCTACTAACACCTTATCAGATATATTGGCAAATAAGTTCCTCTGTTCAGTGGGTTTTTTTAATTTTGTTGATGATTTCCTTTGCTGTCCAAAAACTTCTTTGTTTAACATTGTTCCATTTGTTTATTTTTTCTTTTGTTTCCCTTGTCTGCGGAGATATACCAGAAAAAGTACTGCTATGAGGAATGTCCAGGATTTTACTGCCTATATTTTCTTCTAGGATTTTTATAGTATCCATCACTGTTGAGTGAATAAACAACTATGGGACATTTACACAATGGAACACTGCTCAGCTGTAAAAAAAAAAAAAAGTAGAAAATTTTACCCTTTGCAACAGTATGGGAGGCCCTGGAGAACATTATATGCTAAGTGAAATAAGCCAGTCGGAGAAAGATAAGTACCATGTGATTTCACTCCCATGTGGAATCTAATGAACAACCTGCATTAACACACAAAATAGAGACAGACTCATCGATAGAGAGGCTGACAGCTCTGGAGGGTTGGGGGTGGAGGGATGGAGCAAAAAAGAAGAAGGGCTCAGGGACGCGGACAACAGTGTGGGGATTGCCGAGGGGAGGGTGGTGGCTGGCGGCGGGAAAGACGGCAATGGAAAAAATACAATAAATTGTTTATTGAAATATTTTTAAAAGAATTAAAAAGGAAAAAAAGGGGAGGAGGAATAGAATCAGACCTATGCCACAGCTAAGGATGGCATTACCAGTCTGCTCAGACAGACTTTTCATGAAGAAGTCTGGTAACCCATGGAAGCAGGAAAACATGGAGATTGGAGACTAATGAGAATGTGGTAAAGACATTTACATAAAATACCAGAGGACAGAGAAAGCCGTTATCAAGTTCTTGGTCCCTGCTGGTGCAGGATCCCCTGCTTGGACTATCCTTCCTGTCCCGTCTTTCTGACTGTGCTAACTGCTCCGTGAGCACCCATGAAGATATTATAAGACTTAATTAAACGCTAACTACTCTACGAATATCTTTGCCCTGAAACTATTTTCTCTTCTGAATACTTGCTGCCTTCTAGTCTGTACCATATGATCCAGTGTTTACTCATTTTAAAACCGTTTACTAGTTTTACAAACCTTAACAGTTTTATAAACTTGAGTCGTGCCTAATCAACAAGATGGTCTACATCTCAAGAGAGATCCTCTTTGGATATTATGCAGCACTGTATATGGGTAAATATGAGGCAATAACAATTGCCTATTGTTGTTGGGCAATTATTACTGTAATCATGAATCAAATTCCTCACTTTACCTGAATTAATATGAAGTTCTTTGAGGTTGTCGTTACTAATTCATTTGACTTTAATACGAAGTTCTTTGAGGATTTCGTTACTAGTTGAGACCAAACCATCTTCCACTGGCCTCTGTCCAGTGAGTTGAATATATGGAAAGAAACGTGGGGACGGACTGGTCAAGAATTTAACAGAATGAAAAGTAAGCTGGAAGAGGAATGGGCCCAGTTCGTGCAATGGGTGGAAAAGTAGAATGGAAAGTTCAAGGGGTCGGGAGTAATGGAAATAATGAAGTAAGAATGTAGCTTGAGGGCTGACATGTTTAAAGAAAAGTTTTTATTTGTTCTTTTTTTATGATAGAGAAAAACCTAACCATCATTAGAAACAAATAGAAATTTTAAAAAATGCCAATGGAGAATGACAAATTGAGGGATAATTAATGGACAAGGGACATAATAATTGGGTAGCATGACTCAGCAAATCGTAAACGAGTGTTCGAATCCTGGCTCCAACCTTGACAAGCTTTGTAATTTCCCTGTTTAAACATCATTTTGTTCATTTGTCAAACAGGGATAACAGAACGATTGTAAGACCCAAATGAGATAATGTATAGAAAGTCATTAAGCAAACATTCATAAAATAGTAGCTATTATCAGATCAGGAGCACAAATAGAAGGAAGAAAGGCCACGAATCCCTCTGAGAGAGGGAAGAAGGATGGGGGAGGATCTGCATGAACTTGAGACGGAATTCCATTATCTCTGAGGCTGGTCCAGAGGTCCTCGACGCTCGCAGGTGATTAGAATCAACTGGGGAGCTTTCAAAAATAGCACTTGGCTCTCACCAAAGACCAATTAAGTTAAAAACTGTGAAGGTGGGCATAAATATTGTTTATTTGTGTGTTTTTTACAGCTGTCCAGGTCAAACCACTATACAAAGTTGAAAATGATTAGGATCAATTTCATTCTCAAACTTAACTACATATTGTAAATACTTCAAACATGTTAAAGGCTAATCATGCCAACCATCGATAAATCTCAAAAAACATTATATTGAGCAAGAGAAGTCAGAAAGAAAGAAACCCACTTGGTATGATTCCATCTTGGTTGCATCAAGATCAGGCAAAAGAAAATCAATGAGAATAAAAATTTGAATCATGGTTGCTTCTGGGAGCGGGGAAGGGTTGACCAGAAGGAGCAAGAGGGAACTTTCTAGGTTGATGTAAACATCATACATCTTGGTTAAAGCATTGGTGACTGAGATGTGTATGTTTGTCAAAACGCATTGAACTGTATATTCAAAAGCTGTGCCTTTTACTGTATGCATTTATACTTTGATGAAAAATAATGACCTATTAACTCCAAAGGAAGATTTGATTTAATTGGTATGAGATGGGGTTAGGAATTGGAATTTTTACAAGCTCCCCTGGTGGTTCATCGAGGAGTTTGCCAACCATTCAGCTAAACCATCAGCTGAGACTGAGACAGGCGGGAAGAAGCCGCCTTGAGAAATCTCAGCAAGCTTTGAACTTAGAAAGTGAGGTTGAGCAGCCTTCTTTCTCAGGTGTGGTCCTGGGTTAGCTTCACGAGAGACCCCTATGGAGTCTGAAGAAAAAAAAAATGGTTAAGCACGGGGCGCACACCAGATGCGCTGCATCACACTTCGGGAGTGAGGCCCAGGGATCTGCAAAGTGATGAGTCTTCTCGGTGATTCTCACACTCTGAAGTTAAAACAATCCCTCAGTAAAGAGACCAGCTGAGGATGATGAGAAACGAGCATTTCAATGTAGAGAGGAGGATTGAACGGAGGGCGATTCGAAGCAGGTGAGGGCTGCTGTGACTGGGAGCAGATGAAGCATTTGCAAAAACCAGACGACTTGGATATGGCGCCGAGGCGGTGATGCGGAGCTGTACTGCAGAAACAAAAAAGAAGCCTGGAAAATCAAGGGGAAAGAAAGGAGTAACGAAGTGAGGAACTGGTCTAGGGTCTGAGCTCAGTCCCTGGATCAGTGTGATCTTTTGGGATGGACCTTCTGGGCAGCAGCTGGTGCCTCTTCAAGTGAATCAAAGATAGATGCCAGGATTGACGATGGTCATGGGCAGTATCAGCAAAATGTTACATTTCCAAAAGGAGCACAGCGCATGTTTGAGATGGACCTTGGTTAGGATTTAGAGAAAGTTAAATGTTTTTAAGAAGGAATTCAGAAAGAGGCACCAGTTTATGCAAAAATAAAGAGGATAAGAATGAAAGGAAGTGTTCAGACAATAGGTCGAGGTCCAGTTTTCCTGGAATTTTTTTGTAAGTATATCTAGAAGAGCAGTGGAGATGAGTAAGTCCGAAAACGTAGCCTGAGAAAATACAGCGAAGAGATTCTAATTCCCTCTCTGCAATCCTGGCTGAGAAAGCAAGCTGCCTGAACCAGGACTCCCGTAGCCTATGGGGAAACTATTTCTGCCAACACCTGCGGAGATCAGAAGCAGCTCCTTCCACAGTGAGCTTCTGATGGGAGCCCCAACCATGGCCAACAGCTTGGCGGCAGCCTGGTGAGCCCCTGAGCACAGGGCCAGCTAAGTCATGCTGGGACCGGCCACCCTGAACTCACAGGAACTGGGAGGTATGAAATGTGTGTGGTTTTAAGCCACTAAGTTTGTGGTCATTTGTTACGCGGTAATAGGTAACTAATACAGATTTTGGTGAGAAGTCTGTGTCTAATTACACTGGCAATGGGGAGCCATTATAAGTGTCTGAGCAGGAAAGTGTAGTAAAAGTTAACTCAGATGTGTTAGCACCATATTGTCCACTAGTTTCCCATTGGATAGGCATTTCATTTGAATATTTTATCAGTGCATTTCTACTAAGAAAAGACGACATCCCAGGAAACTATTTGAAGAAAGGGACCAGGTTGTTGTTGTTACCTGAAAGATTTAGTATTTCATATTTCTTATATAATTTATAGATCAAGGCATATTTATTATATTATGTTTTGGTTATTTGTTCAAGTTATCCTCTCCTGGTGTTTACTTTTGTGGTTAACGTTTTATTTCCTCATTTTCTTTTTGGACCTTAGAAATATAAAAAGAATGCTAGACTAGAATCACATGGTTCCTTAAGCTATTTTCTTGTTTTATGGAAGACAAATAGATTCAAGGGTCAGTGCCAAAATCTTGCCAGCTGAAGGGACACTTTACTACACCAGCATATCACACATATATTATCTTTGTCTTTACCTTTGTGACCGTGAAGAACCCCACTCCTCATGTGCACAAAATCAGACACTCACCATGTAAAGCTATGTCCACACTCTGTCCTCTGCTGAGATACCCATAATGCAACTTGTGACTGTTGAGAGCCCCAGTGGCATTACTAACGACCAGCACAGGATGACTAAGTGTGAAGCAAACAGAAGAAAATTTTTCCAGCATTAGCCTCACCTTCTGTATCCCCACCCTCCTCTGCCCACCATGTGGACAGAGCATTAATCACTCTTAGAAGTTCAGAGATTCCACTGCTCCAGTGCTAAAGGAGCAATGGTTCGCATTTTCTATAGCAGTCAATGTTGACTGAATTACCTTCACCGAAGGTTAAAAAAGAATTTGGTACCAGAGAGTCCTTTTCCTTCCTACTTCTGTTGGAATGTCTCCTCTTTCATTAGAGTCTTTAGAGAACCTCAGGCCATGATGAGCCGTTGGAATTTGTTGGCCTCCCCTGCCAGTCTCTTATGTCACTTCTCCCTTTCAGCGTCCACGCTGAGCGACACCGTCTTACTTGCTTTGTCATGCTTCTGAGCTTGAATTAAAACGCCTCAGAAGAACACATCGCAGGCTCTGTAATTTCTTTATTATGGCACTTTCAATGTCTTCCTTTTGACCTTTTGGATGGCTTGGGAGATTAATTTTTTTCCAGGGCCCTGTTGACAAAACAGACCACTGGACAAACCTATTAACCTCTGGAAAATCAAAGTTGAAATCTGATTTGAGTATGAAACCCCACATAGCTTCCAACTAGCCGGGGCTTCGTGAGTAGTGATCGAGACAAGTTCCTCTCCAAGGTGGACAGGCTTTGCGTGTGAATGGGTTGGTGTGAAGGAGAATCTGAAATGGGATGTGCTGTGTCTCAGATGTGAAGACAGCGTCGTGTTTAATCTCAGAGCTGCTGTCTTAGTGTTCATGTTTAGAAAGAAAACACAAGTAATTTAATGATAGCTGCTCTTTCTTTCTTTGACTTTTTGTAGACACTCACCAGGAGCCTGCCCTTCTCTGCTTTGTGCCTGATGTATGACAGTTAGTTAAAATGCTTCCGGTGTTTATCGGCCCTCCCTTCCTAATTATAGCAGGTTGATATTTCTTTAAATTGAAAAAAAAATTAAGCCTGCTTTCATCGTAAACCCTGCTTTAATCCCAACTGTGAGTTTAACTGTATCCAGACTTTTGTGAAATTCTTACAACTGTCCAGTAAGCGTTGAGGGGACACAGTGTCCTCGGTGTGATTAGTCCCTCGCATCGTCCAAGGTCCATGTCCAAACATACTGCTCACTGGCCTTGTGGCTTTCAGACAGACGTCTCTGGAGTCCCTATATCTGAGTTTTCTGTTTTGTTGTATTTTTTAACTAGGGGCAATGAGGTTGCCCAAATCCCAAAGTGATATTCTTTGAAGAGCTACATCCATCTTTGATTACTTTATTATGCATTTTTTGAAAGAGAAATAGTGCCACTCCTTTCCTTCCAAACAGCCATTCAAACCTGATTCTCTTCTGTCTCTGTGGTCACATCACAGTGACACCCATGTCGGCAGAGAGCAGGGGTGTGAGAGGCTATAGAGATGGGAGCAGGTGCTGGGGGGACTTTCTCCCCAAAAAGCCAATGCGCACACCAACTACAGTGAAAGGACAACTCAGGGAAGCCTTGTACGGATCACGTGTGCACCCAGTGGTTCCAAACGCTCGCCCTTTCAAGGCTGAGCTCCTGGACACTGTTCTCTCCCGACGCTATCCCCTGGGGCGGACACTGATTGCAGTCTCTCTTGGAACCATGGACCTGGACGCATGAGGCCTTGAGCAGAGCCAGCTTTATCATTTGTAGGGCCCCTTACAAAATGAAAAAACAGGGCTCCTTGCTTACAGAGCAGGAGAAAGTGCCTTTGAATGTGTTCAAATACGAGCTTTTCCCTTTCATCCTCAGTCTCTCTCTTGGTTTGTCACGGTAGTTTTTCTTATTTGCTATTTAGTGCCATTCTAAATACAGAAAAATTAACATTTTAAATTGTTTACATCAAGTTTACTGTTCATCTTTATGTGGTGCAATCCCAGTTTGAAATGCAAATATGATAGCATTGAAGTCATGGGAAGCATCCTCAAGTTACACAAGCCATATTTCCAAGCTCATACATGGCATAGGTACTTTGGTGTTGCCTCAGCGGCGGAAACGTCGCGCAGAACTAACTCACCTACTTTCGTTTTACGTTTTCATGCACACATGTTCTACCCTCTCTGTCCTCCACTTACTGATGAGTCGTGGAAGGCTGAAGGGACAATGAACTATCAGTTACCTTACCTTTTCTTCTTTCCTATGTCATCACTTTCAATGGAAGTCATTGGCTTATTCAGAGAAGTGAACAGAAGTGAAAAAATAATCTGATAGTGTTTCTTGCTCATGAGTGCTTATTAGTGCACCACTGCTTTCTTCGTCTGGGTCCGAAGCAAATTCTGGTTCAAACAGACGGCATGGTCTCTTGGGGCTGTCAGTGCATCCCTACGCAGTCACAGACCTAACTCGTGCCTTTCACTGGCTGTCAATCACTGAACTGCCACCCCCTGTGGGTCCACCGGTGTTCTTCACTTATTGAGGGCCACAAATGCTGTTTGTAAACAGGGCTGCAAGGAATAGCAGTGGGCATGCATGTTGCAGGGAACTCCCTCTGCTCATACACATACACATTGTCCCATCATATTTCACGTACAAAACACAGGTTCAGAGATAACATTATTAACATTTTCCAAACATCAACGGCAGCACATTAAGCCCAAATGAGGGAATCTTTTTGAGCATGAGCCCTGGGATGCTACATAGAGTACACACCCATGAAGTCAACCCCAGCCCTGAATGAGGAAATTGTTTATCTGACTGACTCAGGAAAAGTCATCAAAGTCAAGAACATTTCAGAACTGTCAGTTGAGAAGAAACATTCCAGTTTTTATTTCTTGTGCATGTAGGCCACAAGAGACATCAAAAATTCTTTTTGGTTAAGTTCACAGGTGTGATTGCTATCTCTGGTGTTTTATTTATTGCCACAGAATGATTTGGTAAACCGTGGATGAACTGGATTGCATCTGGCTCCTGGTGAGTTTGATTTCTGAATGACTGCATGCACAATAAACTTCTCAACTCACTGAGTCTCCGGGGCAGAGATGCCACCTCCTATTCGTCCTGGGTCACTCTAGCTCAGAGCCCTGAGTGATGATGTTTTTTAGACATGGCGTTTGTACTCATGTCGTTTATTAGTGGCTTTCAATGGAGAGCCCTTCATCTGCAAGGGGACAGTATGTAGATAGCTATGCCTTGAGAGGCAAAAGGGGAACTGGGAAGACCTTCATAAATTTGCCCAAAAGAAGCCATGTAGTCATTCTGCAACCTTGTGTACAGACCTCCCCGCCCAACACACAGGTCGGGGGAGAGGGAGAAGATAGCAATAAGATCGTTTCCCTCCTCAAAGGCGGAGATCGCAAGTTATCTGTTTTCAACCAACAATTTTTGAAAGCTGTGTCTATGCACAATTCAAGCTTTTGTCTTATTAAGTTAGTAGAGACAAGGAGGACTTTGCAAATAATCTGTTCTCCTCGGACGTAGCAGCACATTGCTAAGCACTCCTTACTTCTTCATTTAAGAAAAGGAACTTGCTGCATTTTCCTGGAAATAACCATGTGCACACATCTCTCTGGCGAGCTGCCTTCCCACGACATTTTTCTCTTTGTGTACCGTAGAAAACTTACGAAACAAATCCTCACCTTTCTGCCACTTTCTCGGAAGCCGGGGATGAGAGCTGGTCTGCGCATGCAGGGGGAAAGTGTGCCGGGCTCCGAAGTCCAAGCGGCAGCAGCCGTCCTTCCCCTCTTTGTCCTTGTGCACTGACCTCAGCCCCACCTGTGTGCAGGGACAAACAGAGGCCAGTTCGGACCTGCCTGTGATCTTGCTGTCGGTCTCTCGCTGACCTGTCCTCAGCGGCATCAGGATGCCAGAGGCACTGTGCCTGAAGCTGAGTGTCAGATGGCCAGGGCTGAGTCTAGAACCCTGTAGGGAAGTCCTGTGTCCTCAGTGTTTGTCAGACCCTCCTTGGGAATCCTTCCCAGGCACCCAGCATCCACCGTGACCTTTATTCCCTTCAATCAACCCAAATAGGTCACAGATACCAAAGCGGAGCCTCCTAAAAACTATCCTGCCAAAAACTATCCCGGTGACATGACAAGGCAGCCACCGAGTTTGAGGCAACCACCACCATGATTCAAAGTTTGGCTCTGGATATTTTTAACTGGGTGAGCTTCGACAAGTCATTTAATTCTGAAGTCTTCTGTTTGCTCAACAGTAAATTAGAGATGACAATACTGCCTCGTCTGCCTCAACGTTTGTGGGAAAATGAACAAGTTTTAAAGCAGCACATACCATGGTATGTCATAAAGCAAACAGTCAAGGAGTGTGGCAAAGTCAGGCCTTACCAGCAAGTGCCTAACACCACGCCAGGCAGTATCACAGTATCTAAGATTCCGTGCCTGCCTGAAATAAGCTCACGGTCTAGTTGAGAGGAAATATAGGGTACAAATGTGTTCTTTTAGCTCTCCACTCTACATACCGTTAACAACAAATAACACTTCACCCCACAGAGCTGGTTCTATTGTTGGTCCCATTAAACAGGAGGTGATGGGATGCAGTGATCCTGAATCACTTGCGTGGGTCCCTCAGCTATAGGAAACCGGCAGGTCCAAAGAATGAAATCCACATGTCCATCTAACTTCAGAGTCCAAACTTCACCTTGACACATGCCATCTGCTGCCATACTAAATAGTTAGCATGGACAACAATTGAGTGGACTTCCTTGTAGATCAATATGGTAGTTCTTTCAAAGACACTCTGTGAGTATCTTGCCCTTGGAACTCTAGTGTTAGCTTTATGAGAAGCCATGGTAATAGCCTAAGGAGAAAAACTAAGCCTTCTTAACATGTTCCCCCTTGGAAAGTTCTCCAAGTCTGTCAGGTTCTTTAAAAGGCAAAGCTCCCGATGAGTGTCTTCATGGAATACTCAAGACTGGAGATGCTGACACCTGGTGGAATGGGCATCTTCCCGGAAATCTCCAAGCGGGCCCCCCAGGTGCCAACAGCCCACCCCCACTGGGGCCGGTTCTGCCAGTGGCCACCACACGTCCCAGCACGTTTCACTGAGACCCTTTCATTGTGCCCCTGTGCTCAAAGGCAGTGATCTGTGGCATAGCCCCTTTGAAACCACACTGGTCCTCTGCATTATGACGTAGAATGTAGTAGCATCCCTGGCTTTGGAGGGGGATTGGACGTGTATGTCAGATGATGAAGAACAATGTGAACACACTACACAGCTGCACAATTTAAAGGCAAAGGGGCTGCTGTGCAGCAGAGCATAACAAACCTAGGAGCCATCCCCTATGCTCAGTCGGCATCCGAGAGAACTCTCTGGTTCCTGAAATTTCATGTCTGTCTTTTGGTGCCGCCTTCCAAACATAATGGGATCTTGCCATGACTGTCCCTAGTTCTGACTCTGCTAATGCCTACCCTGTGTTCATTTCAGGTCTATCTCCCCACACTGCTACAGAAATACAGAGGCCATATTCTAAGGGCATGGGATAGTCAGGCTAAAATTCCATAGATCTGCACTTAATAAAAGCAAGTGGGGTACTTTCTTCCCTGAATGGCTTTTTTCATGAGTGTTTTTTTAAGTGAGTTTTCACTTAATGTGTAAGTGTTGAGGAGTGGTCTGTTCAGTGGGGTTCCCAGCACACTTTATTGGACACCAGTCTTGTGCGGCTGACCTTGGTGCTGCGGTGGCCCCTTGTGGATAGACTGTTCAGAGATCCCTTAGCCATCTTTGCCCAGGCAGAGTGCACCCTCAAACCACGCATCACAGAGGGGTGGCTTGAGATCAGAGGACCTCAGAGCGCTTTCTCACCTGAATTTCTAAGTGATATGGAGCAAGTGGACATTTGACATTCAGGCAGGGATATGACCAGAGCCCCTGGCAGCCAGTAGAAGTCAGCGCCCTGCAGTGAACAGCCACAGGCCGTGTGTGCTGGGTTTCAGATGTTCATGCTCCACAAGAACAGGCCGGGCCTAAGACAGGCCTTTCAGGATCTGACAAGGAATGACAGGCAGTCCCATGAGGACCTGCATGCCAGAGCTTTTGGAAGTTCCCAACTCAGCCAGACGCCGAAGGACCATGGCACATGCTATTATTGGTCTGGGTTTACCTGCCCCACTTGGCCACACGTCTGTGTCTTGTTCACCCTGTCTTCCGTATGCCCAGAACGGGGTCTGGGTGTGCTCGCCATTCAACAAGCCAGAGCCGTTATCATAGGGGGTGGGTATCTTTAAGCACCAAGCTACAGGATCTGATCTGGTGAGGCATCATTGGGACCCAGCCATCACCCTGTAGTATATACGGTACCTCCACAGAACCGCCCTGCCCCCCGCCAATTTTCTGGCTGTTTCTCCGCTGGAGGTCAACTCTTGTGAATTCTGAGCATGAGCATGCTTAAGGAAAACAGAGATAAATCCATATTTCCGTGGCCTCCTTAAAGCTGTTTCCTTAAGCAAATTTGCTTCTGCTGTCTTGGAGAATGAGGCCTAATTTGTTTTCACTTTTTTTTTTTTCATTTTAAAACTTAGCTCCTTGACATAAATGGAAGAGAGTGAAATAGATTCACCATTGA
Source organism: Trachops cirrhosus (assembly GCA_028533065.1). Taxonomy (NCBI): domain Eukaryota; kingdom Metazoa; phylum Chordata; class Mammalia; order Chiroptera; family Phyllostomidae; genus Trachops; species Trachops cirrhosus. The sequence goes on along the minus strand of CM052548.1, from coordinate 6,134,442 downwards.
CCTTTAGTTTAGCGGGAAATGCGCTGTGTGTTCAGGGGACAATAAAAGTGTCCAGCCCAGGTGGGTTTGGGGCAGCAGAAGGCCCTCTCGGGAAGGGCTGAAGCAGCTCAGTGTTTTGATGCTGGCATTGCTGGTGTTTCTTATATAACATTCCTTTTTAAACCATTGCTTTGTTTTTCTTCTCAGGTTCAATTTGTTAGTAAGAATGCTGAAAAGATGAAGGATTTATGTTACTGTAGATATCTGGGTAAGTTATTTCAGATGGGCCATCGCTTGGCTGGGTGGATTTGCACCCAGGTTACAAATGTGCACCCACCATCTCCAGATGTGGGGACTTTACATTGTCGTGACGGTTGAAATTCTGTCATGCTGTGATTTTCCCCAAAGGACAGGTGAGAATACCATAAATTCCCTCGGAAAATCAGTAACCTTGCCTTTGGTTTCAATGCATGCTACAGATATTAATTATGTGAAGAGGGGTCTTATTTGGGGGCTTTCTTTTTGCAGACACTACATGAAGCCAGCTGTGTGCACTTTCACCTTTATTCCCACAACAGCCCATGAGGCCCTGCGGTGTCCCTCTCTCTGTCTTATCTGTGGGGAAACTGAGCATCATAGACCTTTGCAACTTCTCCCAGCGTGGTCTCCCAGCCTGAACCAGGTATTATCCTCCTGGCTCCACACTCAGCTGGCCTGATCCTGCTTCATGAACTGGGCATCCACAACCCCACTTCCCCTTTGCCTGCTAACAGGGAGTCCTAGAGGGAGGCAGCAAGGCTGGGAGAGGAAGGGACCTGTGTTAGTTTCCTAGGACTGTCATAACAAAGTACCACAAACTGGGAGGCTTAACACAACTGATTCGCAGTCTCTCCCAGTTCTGGAGCCTAGAAGTCTCAAATCCGGGTGTTGGCAATATTGGTTACCTCTGTGGTTCCAAGGGAGAATCTTTTCTATGCCTCTCTTTCACTTCCGGTGTTTCTGGCAATCCTTGGTTATTTTTTGGGGGGTGTAGACACATCCCCCCAATCTCACATGTCGTCGCATAGCCATTTTCCCTCTGTGTGTGCCTTCACTGGTGTTCTTTTGTGTGTCTGACTTTGTGTCTCTCCTCCCCTCCTTATAAGGGTGCCCGTCATACTGGATTAAGGACCACATTCCAGTATGATCTTCTCTAATCTCACATTTTAATTGCATCTGCAAAAGCCCTTTTCCCAAATAAGGCCACAGGCCCAGGGAAGAAGGGTTAGGACTTCAGTAGATCTTTTTGGAGGATACAGTTCAACCCGCTAAGGACTATTCTTTTCCTTTGCTTTTTTGTCCCCTGTCAGATGCACTCACAAGGCGAGGGGTGATCCCAGCGGACCCCACGACCCTGGCTGTGGCCCTCAGGGTTCCGAAGCAGGTCATCTCCAGTGACTCTCCACTTTCTGGGGCTGGCAGTGTGTTCTTCCACCCACCCTTTCAGCCCAGGGACCTGCCCCTCAGCCCGGCAGGACACTCCTTGAAGTTTCCGAATCCCTTTCTTGCTCATGTCTGTGACTGCCACCTACACTTGCTGCTCCTGTGAAATCGTAAAGCTCTCTTTCACTCTTTTCCAGAGTTGATCACTTCTTACTTAGCTGACAATTCTTTCTCTTCAATTCTCTGTTAAAAAAAAAGTGGCCTTCTGACTGGCCCCTGACACGTGGGCGATGGCCTGGGAGCCCATGTCTAAGGTTGTGGTGGGGGGTGCCTAAGGATCTGAGCTGTGTCTCAGGAGAAGGCACTGGGAATTTTAATTAGTCCTCAATTTTCTACTGTCAGTATAAAATGAAATGAATGAAAGTCACCCACCCTAGCTATTTTGAAGCCAGAGAAAAGGCAAATAAATCTTAGAACCGTCTTTAAAATCCGTTCTGGTCTCTAAATACCTTCAAGTAGAGGACAGCACCTAGGTGATCCTGCTTCCTTCCACTTATTGCCAGCAACTCCCTGTGAGCAGGTGCCCTATTTCCACTGCCTTCTGGCAACACAGGGACATTGCCCTGGCTTGTCTCTTTTGACGTTAGCTGTGACCTGTGTTCTTCTGGCCAGTAAAACGTGACAGGAGGCAGCCTGTGTCATTATCGAGCTGAGTTTTAGGGGCCAATGCATGACCGCAATGCAGCTTTTGTAGCTCTTCCCATGCCTTGTCAATCCTGGAAGCGCACATCAAAACAAAACTCCCAGCAGCCCATGTGCCGAGGTGACTACAGTGACCAACGCAGCCCGCCAACCTGTGCTGCACACGGAGCACTAGTGAGAAATGGATGTTGTTGGACCATTGTTCCTGCAACTCCCCGGACCTGTCCTGGTCAGTAGTGCGCACAGACAGCCTCACCCAGGGGCAATCTCTCCAGCCCATGCATTATTTATGGTTTTCTCACTTGTCTCCCGGGATGCTGTCATTTCCAGGTATTTCTTCACCCTCATTGGCTCCTCCATTTTCGCAGCTTTGCTGGACCCTTCGCCATTCCTTTCTGTGAACGCCGAAATGCAGCAGGGCTCCATCTCCATCCTCTTTGCTTTTCTACCTACACTCTCTTCCTAGAAGATCTCACTCAGGCTCGTGAATAAATTGAGGTCTGCCCAGAAATCTGTCCTAATGACCAAACACATGTAATGAACTTCCTAGGAATCACCTCCCTGCTGCTGTCTCCTCGATGGCTTTAAATTTGAGACCCCAACAGAAATTCTGATTCTGCCCCACACCTGCAAAGTCCTCTCCGTCTCATGCAGTCACACCAGCATCCACCCGATGGCCCAAACCTCAAACCTTGAAGCCACTCGTGGGTCCACTCTTGTGACCCCCTCTCCCAGGTCCCCACCAGGAAGCCCTGTTGAGTCCGATTCCAAAATGGGCACCAAATCCGATCACTTATCACCACTTCGCCCCGTCTTCCTAGCCAGACTCATCCATCCGACACCACACAAACTGCCAAAACCGCTTAATCAGCCTTTCTCTTTTCTCTCTTAGACCATGAATGCCCATTTCACAGACAGCAGCTCTGGTGTTCTTTTAAAAATAGAAATCAGCCCTGGCTGGTGTGGCTTAGTGGATTAAGCGCGGGCCTATGAACCAAGAGATCACAGTTCGATTCCCAGTCAGGGCACATGCCTGGGTTGCAGGCCAGTTCCCAGCAAGGAATGCACAGGAAGCAAACATACATTGATATTTCTCTCCCTCTCTCCTTCCCCTCCCCTCTAAAGATAAATAAATAAAATCTTTAAAAAATATATATATAAATCATATCCCATTGCTCTCTATGTCAAAAACCTCCAATGGCTTTCTGCTTCCTTAGAATAAAATCTAACCTCTGTAGAAAGAGCAAATCATGAGTCCTATATTTGTTCTTTCAGAAAATGTAACAGGCTGGAAGCCACAGACCCTGGCTCAGAGTTTTTAATGAGAAACCTGGAAGGAATGGAAGACTCCGGATGCGGGTGTTCGGGGAGACAAACCGCCCAATGAGCATCAGAGCATCACTTGATAGACGCGTGGGAGGGAAACGCAGTGGGCACGTAGGGGTCTCCCACAAATTCCAGGAAGTCTCTGCTTTTTCCTTTGTCTTCACGGGTGAAGGTCAAAGACGTTTCCTGTAAAGTTGAAGAGGTTCTTAAAATTGCCAGGACTGTTGACGTGTGTCCTTGAGACTAAAGATATCTGTTATGTCACATATGCAAGATTGTGTTGTAAAAAAAAAAAGTTTATTCATCTAAAGTTGTTAACTAAGTTTGTCATGTTTACCCTTGTGATAATTATTTCGCTCTGATGTCCTTCAGCTACACTAGCTCTAACAAAACTAACCAATATAAAAAGTCCTATACAGGTGTCCTTTATAGATGTTCCTGAAAACACTTCCCCCTCCCCCCCATATCCCCGCCCACCTCCCCTCTGGTGGGATCAGGGGTGGGAGGTGGGGATGGCTGGGGTCAGAGGGAGTGGTGGGGGGAAATGGAGACAACTATACTTAAACAACAATAAAAAAAGTTACAAAAAAAATAAAATAAAAATGTTAACTTAAAAAAAAAGACCAAAAAATAAAAATAAAAAGCCCCAGCTGGTGTAGCTCAGTGGATTGAGCACAGGCCTGTGAACCAAATAGTCACCGGTTCGATTCCTAGTCGGGGCACATGCCTGGGTTGCCAGCCAGGTCCCTGGTAGGGGGCGCATAAGACACAACCACACACTGATGTTTCTCTCCCTCTCTTTCTCCCTCCCTTCCCCTCTCTCTAAAAATAAATTAATTAAATAAATAAAAGACCTACACCAATCCTCTTAAACCTAGGAATAAATCTAAGAAGCATTTCTTCTTTGCAATAGTATATAAATAACCACAAGTAAATGGTTTAAATAAATTACCATGAAATCAAGTTAGACTGTTTCACAGTAGTCCTTACCTTGGTCACAAGGCCTTATGTGGCTGGACTTTCATCCGCCCTTCTGTGTTTTTTCCCTCTAATTCTTTTCTTCATTCACTGTCTCCAGGTACTCGAGTCTTGTTGAAGCTTCCGGAACACGAGAAGTTCATTTCAAACTCGGGCGTTTAAGCTTGGTGCCTGTTCTTCCTGGAACGTGCTTTGCCTCATCTTCCCCCGATTCACACCTATTCGACACTTGATTTTGGTTCAGATGCTACCTCCTCAAAGAAGTCTTCCCCTGTCACTCTGTCTAACCTTCCTCTTGGGCCTATCAATCACTCTCTCATCACTCTGTGTCTTTACTTCATGCTATTTATTATGTGAAACTGTGTTATTTTTACTTGTTTATCTGTCTTCTTCCATTAGAATGTAAATTCCACAAGAGCAAGGACTTTATCTTTTTAATCAGTTTCTCCTGGCATCTCAAACTCTGTCTAGTCTACAGTTGGCCATATAAACGATTGTGAAATAAATGAAAAAACTCATTTCATAACTTCAAAAGCATCAAATGGATAGTAATAGCGCAGCATTATTCTACATACCTAGATGAAGTAGGGCCAAGGACAATCCTACAACAAGAAAGTTGCCTGGTTTAGACAATATTCTAGCACACGTCTTTGGTGGGCCATAGCTGGAAGCAGGTTAAGCTGATGCATTTCATATGAAAGACCACTTGAAAATGGTCTATATTGATCCATCTATGAATTAGCAAGAATGCAGCCCACAGGTCTATGGCTGGCAGGTGATTCTTGCTGCTGTGCATTGTAAAAGTTAAGCCGAGCTGGTACAATACGTAAGTAATTATTGAAATAATTAGGATTCCATAAAGTACTCCTACTAAGCATCCTCTTAGCATGTCTGTCTGCAGATCAGTAGCTGTGCCTGAATAAAACCTAATAGATGCAGAAAGCTGTGTTCTCATCTCTTGGCTTTAACGGGGCAGGTCAGGAGCTCTAACTCAGGGTGTAGCCAAGGACTTACTCCTTCAAATAGACCGGGGGGCCCTCAGATATGGGTGCATTAGTCAGACTTTAAGAGACCAGTTGCAGAGAAAGGGGGGATGATCCTTCAGTGTGAGTTATACTGTTTGCTATCACTGGTAAAGATTTGAAGATGGTTGCACGGAACAGAAAGGAAACTGCAACTTCTGTTTGTGGAAGACAGGAAAGACTGTTCTGCGAAAGCTTGGTAGGAGGCGCCTGCATGCACTTATTAGGCTTGTTATTACAACATTAATATTTAAAATGGTCTTTAGCCCATTTCTATTTTCTACATCTTTTTATGCCAATTTTTTTTCTAGAAATTTATTTTTTATCTAGGTTTTCAAGGTTGTGGTGATTCAGTTGTGACATATATGTATACACATAATATACTCACACACATAAAATACTCCAGCCCTTCCCCAGATAATCATTCAGGATTAATATAAATCATTTCATAATACTATTTATTACTTAAACAAAATAATAACACTTAAAACCTACAGAATGATTACCATATTGAGGAGCCATGCTAAACTCTTGTACATATTAGCTCATTAAATACTCATGACAACGCTGTGAGGTAGGTATTATTACCTTAATTTCTACTTCACAGATAAGAAAACTGAGTCACAAAGAGAGAAATTCGGGGTGACAACTGTTAAGTGGCAGAGTCGGGATTCAAACCGAGGCTCTGGAGGGCTAGAGTCCACATGTCTAATTATGCTGCTACCTCACTATGGTTGAGTGTAACACAGATTGGTTGGTTGGTTGGTTTGTGCCTTTGGAGAACTGGGGGTTGGAACTTGCTGTACACAGCACCCAAACAACTGGTGAAGTAATATTTCTGAATTTTTTAAAAGCCTAGACATGTGGGTTCTCTAGGCAATTCCCTGCCCTGCTCACCCACTTTGGTCAGAATCTCCTACAGTGATTCCAATATAAATATCACATACTCAGCTGTGAAAGTACACAGTGCAGCACTTTAAAGTAAAGTGTATTTTGTCAAATATAAGCACACTCACTTTTTTGTGCACAATATACTTGAGATTATTATACCCATGGTATGTAATCATTATACCCACGTATAATGTGCATCCTTATTTTCTCTCAAAAACTTGGGCAAAAACATGTCATTATACATGGCAAAAATACGGTAGTTCTAGCCAATCAGAAATTAGACCTGTCTTATTGCTCAGTGTTGTCTTGACCTGACTACAAAGAGTTTCATAAACTTTGCAGGGGAAGGAAAAAAAGGAGCGATTAGCTGTGAGTGAAAATGTTTCTCTTTACCAGCAGATGTCAGTGTTGCCTCTTAGCACTGACACTGAGTGTCTACAGTGATGGAGAGCAAGAGAGTTTTTTACTAAAATCTCTGGAAGTCATCGGGTACAAACAGTACTGCTTTGTCATGAAGAAGGCTAACTATTCAAAAGACGGAGAGTGTCTCCCCACTGATACCGATAGCCTGACCGTAGATCCTCCGCCCCCCGGGGCAAGATGGTGACAGGAGGAAGCATTACACTGAACACCATGCAAGGCCACTGAGACAACTGGATGGGGGCGGGGGGCGGGGAGGAGCTCTCCTAACCCCTTCTAGTACCCGATTGGGGTTGTGACCAGGGGAAGGCAGGCACTTGCACCGTAGAGATCAGGATGGCAGCTGGGGGAGCTGTTGCACTGAAGAAACCTGTCTGTCCAGCCTGCGGAAAAGAAGGGATTGGCTGGGGGCCACTGCCTGGCTCTTCTATCTGGCTCATCTTATCCTGGGATCTTCACCCCCAAGCGCTATTTCACTAGGGTGTTTTGCTCCTAGTCATACTCGTAAAAATGTATTGCTGTCTGTATTTTCAATTGAATTGAGCAAAACTACATAGCCCAGTTTTCCTTTGTTTTAAGTTTAATAAATTGACAAGTCTTGTTGTTGTTTTGCTTCCTTTTCTCTTCTGCAAAAAAAATCATTGGAAGCCTCAATCTCACTTGCAGAATGTTCGATCACAAAACTAGGCTTGTCTGCCCCCTAGTGGCAGGTTCTGGGATGCCCGCAGAACGCAAATACGTGGAAATCGGCTTTTCACTGGAGTTGCCACACAATGGCCCTGGCAGTGGTGAAGCTCCTGACCACTTTCATCACCAAGCCATGACCCTCCATCCATGCCTCATCTTCGCCCAATTGGTCCAATTATTCTCTTTGGACCAGGTACCCACCCACTTTCTAATATGTATCTAAAGTAGTGAAGGTTTTAAATAGGGGGTCTGAATTATGCAGAGGGTTCCCCATTCTTTAGATTAGTGTTTTATGATAGTTTTAACCCTTGGCTCATTTTGATAAGCGTGAAAACCCCAGCATTTCGCTCCCTCCGAGAGATCACTAGCTGTCATCCAGGAAGTCTCCCTTTGACCTTTTCACCCATAGCTTGTGTGACAGAACAACAATTTCCTTTTTCTTTTTTAAATACAAAATCATATTGATTATTGCCAAGTCCTCACTCTTCCCACTTCTCACACAACCCAAGGCATACTGCTATATTGCTTTAAGACTCTAGTCTTATTAGCTACAGTAATCTCTGCCCTTGTCAATCTCAGAAGGTGCCATGAATAATTCTAGCTAAAACAATCTTCCCATTCTCAAGTATCATGAATGAAATGTATCTCAATGCTGCTGATGTTTCAAAGAACAACAGTCGGTGCTATGTTTGTTTTTATTTAGTGTGTCAATCACCGACCGTGGTAGACATGTGACTATAGACTTTATGATTGTTCTGTCCATCTGTCAGCTGGTGCCTGACACCCAGCTGTTTTCACGACCACCCTGGCAGTGCTGTGAAGCTCAGGGACAACAGGATTGAAGCTGGGGGTTCCCTGATTTGCACAGTTGTTGGTAAATAAATGTTAAGGAGTCGTAATCATGAATATGGCTACCCATAGGGGGATTTCATGTGAGTCAAAGGTTTAGTTTCTGAGGTTGAAAACTTCAAATAGGGCAAAACTTAACTGGTTAAATATCAAGTTTTCAAAAAAGGGAGATAACTTTTGCAGGGAGGTGGGGAGAGAGAATGGGGAAAAAACTGTGGAGAAGAGGGAAGTATGTAAGGTAGCTCTTTCGATTTTATACTTCAAATTGCAATCAGGTGAAAGCATGAATCTTACCCCACTGAAAACTGAAAAAGCCACAGGTCAGTGAGGGCATCAGCAATCAGTAAGGCTGTTAGTATGTGGTACGTGTGTGGGAGTGTGTGTGTGTGGGGGTGTGTATGGGTGGTGCGTGCCTGGTGAGGGTTCCAGTAGAAGGTGAATGATCTGGATAACAAATTCTAAGTTAAGTCAGTGGAAAATATCTATTTCCAGTGTGAGGTTTAGCACTTCACGCCTAATGCTACATAGGAGAGCCACAAGGTGGGGATGCAACATAATCTTCCTTGTCTCGGGCCACTGACAAGTTGAAAACCCAAAAAAAAAAAAATAGAGTGGGTTTTAAAGCAAAGGCAACTCTGTTTGTAAGTTCCTCCCTGTTTTCCCTTAGAACACAACAGTAACATTGATCCTCTGTCTGCTACTGAAAAGGTGCCACCAAAACTCGCTTCCTAGGTTGACTCCAGGTGGGGACTGCAGAATCCTGGAGTCCCTGGGAACCGGTTCACAGTTCACAGCTTTAGTTCCGTCAGCACTTAGTCATGGTATTGCAATGACCCATGTCGGTCAACTGAGCCTCTGCTGTCAGTCAAGCCGTCCTCCCGTCTGTCCTCCCCTCTATCTCCTGAGCTTCTCATCCTTTGGATTTGTGTGTAATCTAAGAGTTGTTTCGGAATACTGAATTCGAGCATTTCGTTATAGGATGTAAAATTGTTTTAAATGTTACACTGTTGATATGTGGGTGTTCTACCTGTGAAATATCTACACAGAGATAAAGCTTCAGATATATATTTCTATTTTATATGTATGACTTTGATGATTCAACATGGACTCAATTTTCACAGGTTATATAATTGATTCTTAATGATAAATTTATTTATAGCATATAAGATAAACTGTATTTTAACCTATAAATATACACTTACATGTCTCTATGGATGAGAGTTTGTGTGTATGTACAGTATTTTTTGGACAATAAGATGCATCTACATTTTAGAGGAGGAAAGTAGGGGGAAAAATTTTGAAGCAAAAAATGTGGTAAAATATTTAATAACATAAATAACATAATATTTCACCAATGTAAATGTAAAGCTACATTCGGACTATAAGATGCACCCCCATTTTCTTCCCAAATTTGGGGGGAAAGTGTATCTTATAGTCTGAAAAATATGGTACATACACGGCAATTTTTATCCAAATGTTTAGAGATGAACTTCTGCAGCAAACCTTGCATTTATCTAACTGTGCGCTCAGTGTCTCCTCCTGATGTGCCAGGAGAATTGGTGTAAAACCTACCTCGTTATCACACCACCACCCCCAACCTCTTCCTGTATCTCTTGTCTCAACGAGGGGTCCTAAGAGCCATCCAGTTGCCCAGGGACCTTGACGCCTTCCGATCCTTCACCCTGATCCTGAAGTCAATCACCCAGTCTCGGGGATTGTTCTCCAAATATCTCTCGGTCCCACACCTTCCCTTGTCCTTCCCCTGGTCTTCCGGTCCCCTGTAGACCCACCCCCGACGTGGCCATCTGACTCAACTGCAGTGTGGATCTGCTCGTGTCTCCGCTCTACTTCAATCTTTCCGCGCATCTCCACCCTTCGTCACCCGGACGCAGTAAGTGCAAGGACTTACGTGGCTCCCAGCTACGGAGCCAACCAGGTGTTCCTATCCCTTAGCTCTTGCTTGTTCTGGTCTCCACCAAGAAAACCCTCCATGATAAGTTTCACAGACGAAAGATAAAATTGTACTTGCCTTTAAAATAAATCTTAAATGCTAACTAAAAAATAGAGATATATTATAGGTGTATATGTATTCATTATATGTACATTTACATAAACTTAAATATATAGTAACCAAATCTATATTAATATAGGACTAAAGCAAAACTTCTGCCTGACTCTGGCAGTAAGTCAGCACAGGAAGATACGCTCATTCACTTGTTTAAATAGCCACTGAGTTCTCACTACATGGCAGAGGGTGGGGACTCATTACTAAGTAAAATTGATGGAAATTCTTGGCCCGGTAAGCTTAAATTCTAGAATATGGAACATAGATTTCTTTAAAAATGAAGAATTGTGATACAGGTATTTTGGGGAAATGGAGAGAAATGGGGTAGAGAAGTAAATTCTTATCTATCATAGTTAAGAACCCATATAGATATCTAAAATGTTAAAAATAATAGTATTTTAAAAGAAAAGAAATAATAATATTATGACACTGTTGTTTAAAAATAACATTATGAGGAAAATTCCTGGAAAAAAATGGCCACAAGATTTTTAAACAAAGGGTAAAAAAAAAGGATGGGCCAGAAGATCTCTGTTTTCCTTCATCTGAAAACATAACTCTTAAGAGCATGTGCCTGTTCTGTTTTGATGCAAATTAAATAAACTAAAATACTTATTTTTCCAAAAAACATTGAGGAAAGCATTAAAACAGATCTCGTGTAGTTGCCGTAAAGGAACTCTACAAGCAAAATTGACTGTTCAGCGGAGGCTGGCTCCCGTAATCTGGTTCTCTATTTGATTGTTTCCATGGTTTTAAGCAAATATTTCTGCACAGTCACCTTCTAAAACCCACCGCAAAAAAATAGGTGTTTTCGAACACGAGAAAGGGTTCTGACAGGACAATTTAAGCATTTTAAGAGAAGAATTTGCTGGGAAAACCTTTAAAAAAACCTAGCGATATGTACAATAAATAACCTTTTATTCAGCTCATGCACGTTTCTTCTTTGGAATACAAAATTATAATCTTTCAGTTAAAGAAAAACTTTCAATTAAGGGGCAATCTTAACTCTTGTTTAGCTTGTAAATAATTTGACAATGTAATTCTGTGAATCTTATGAGCCCTCCTTTGAAATCCTGTTTTCCTGGGAAAAGCTTTTCATGGAGATTTAGGTTCGGTCTTGGAATATAATGATCATTTATATTTTTTATAGTATAATAATACTCAACTTCTGAGCTTATGTTATATCTTATGGTCATATTTAAAATAAAATAATATTTTTGCAGAGGGATCGAACATGTGTGTGTGTGTGTATGTGCATGGGTGGGTGGGGGGTATATATGAGTATATCTGGACACACCAAATGATTTCTGAAGTTGTTCTTCCAATTTTAATGACATGAAAGACTTCTAGATAAAAGTATCAGGATTACAGTACCAGGTTAGTCACAATTGATCTTGTGGAATGTGTTTGCTTTGAATTAATAATTTAAGTAGGCTTCCCCCTTCCTCTTTCCTTCCTTTAATCTCTACAAAAAAGCCACATACTAAAGCTGTGAAAAAGGTATGTTCAGTGATAAATTCATGAAGATAGCAACTATAGGCATTATCTGAGTTCACAACTTAATAGAGACTGGGTTGATAATCCTATTATAACTCTCTAGGTAAAAGCAATTTCTTGTTCAAAAGAACCCTTACAAGGATTCCTCCCAATAATCCAGATTACCCCTAAACAGTTCACTTAAGACCTTTGTATTTTTGCAAAAGTAACTCTCTCATCTGGGAGTTTCTTCCTAGTCTGCCTAGCACATCTTAAACCTGGCATGGCATCAACTCACTGGGCTTCAGATGGTCTCTCCCAGCCCTCCATAGTAACCAGCATGCCCCTCGCTCCGTGCAACGCCCACCACACACCCCGGGCAGCCTTCCCCGGGGTCTTCTTCAGTGCCCAGCCGGCTTCCCCCGTCGTCTCGGCCTGTGGTCACCAGAGTCACTTCAAAAACACTTGCAACAGGGTGTGTGCTGTTACAACCACACAATTCAATGAAAGGTTACACAAACCAAGAAAATGTGCATGGGCAGAAGATATATTTCTCTTACAATTAATTCGAATGCCCTCTTGAGAAGATGCGATGAACGTAAGTCTTCAAAAATGCAAAAAGGAAAACTGAAAACTGAATAGGCAAAATAAGTGTGCCATTTTGGGAAAACAATGAAAAATGTAGAATAGGAAGCTCGGGTGATTCCAAAGAGTCTTTTGGGGTTCAGTGTTCACTAAATAAATTGAAAGGGGAAATTGTCAAAGATTTGTTATAAACGTGGCCTCAGTTTTCCAATCTGTGGGGTTAGCCGCACAAAAACATTTGAGCTTTTCTCAGAGGATGGACCAAAAAAAGTATATTTGAATAAAATGCTCAAGTTTGTACATAATCTCTTAACAACCCACTTTGACTAACCTCTGTGGTTAACCACTTGTTCTTGGTAGTACATAATAAGGAAAAGGGGCTTCTGTCATAAGAACTTCAAAATCTGTAGCACCTTTACTCGTTAATAAGCTAAACATTTATTCGACAAACCCAGTATTTCAAATACTAGGCTAAGTTCTGAAAATATAGCTGTGGAAAAGGAAACTGTGGGCCAGCCCTCTGCCCTTGTGGGGCTTAAAATTGTGCAAGGTTATATTATCATGCAGCATCTTATTGAACTACAAATTTGTGTTTACATATATCTGTTTTCCTTACCATTTAACAATCACCTAAAACATCTGAAATATAATCCCCATTTTCATATTTTAGTGCCTCACAAAATATCTCCGATTTAGTAAAAATGAAAGAGATTGTTTGAACTGAATTCCTAAATAAAGGCCCCACACTTATTTTATCTAAAAATTCTAATGTCTGCGAGCTCATAGAGATCAACGTCATGACGTATAATTTGTAGGTTTACTTGCTGGAAAAACCAATGGCTGGAATTGGAACACAAGTTCAGCAGAGATTGTTTTAATGGAAAGAAAATGACTGCACTATCACACTCTTACTTATTAATTGGGGCATTATTTACCTAGGGAAGTTCTTACACAGCAAGCACCTACTTTCAGAAATTTTCACTATAATGAAATCAGCAGGTCTCCAGTACAAAAGTTCAGCAGGGAAATAACCTCACGGTCATGCAATTGCCTTTTAATGCATCTTTCTCTACAGAAGATGAAAAGACAGTCAGAGTCACAATTCATTTCTAGTTGAAGGGGGTGGGGCTTAAGCTGCAATTCTTCAAATGTTTCTGTGCCCCACCCCCCGAATTTAACACTTTAACCCTGTAATTTAGGGTTAAAAATTGGCCACTGTAATACAGACTGAAATATACATAAGCATTCTTCAGAACAGCTTGCACTTTTAACCATTTTCTCAGCTAAACAATCTCTTTATTGCCACCCAGCAGAAAAATTAACGAAAGGTCATGTATGAAGCCTTAATCAAGATCGTTGGTAATTTCACCTGAAAATCTAGCTGTTCCTCTTCGACTCTGTAACGGAATCTGATTTTTGCTTCCAGGATTTACTGCCCGAATGATTACAGACATCAAACGTCCTCGAGTGTCTGCGCTCTGTCATCTGGTTTGGACGTCGGTCTTTGATGTTTGCGTGCCTTGCGCGGACGTGAGATTGCTCTAACAGATGGTGGAGTTCCCCTTCCAGTTTCCCACACAACTGGAGCAGCTATCTGGACAGCGTGCAGTCACAATTTACTAAAAGTACAGCCGCTCTGTTGTGTTGGTGTTTTTTTTCCTGAGAATTTAAAAATGCAGAAAAGTACAAATAGCATATATCAAGTATCCATGAACCTAGTATTGAAAGTTGTTAATATTTTTGACACATTTTTTAAAAAGTAAGTACAATAAAGTGTTATGGATAACATCAAAGTTTCTTTGCTGTCCATTTCCCATTTGAATTTTCTCCTTCCCAGTGGTAACTTCCCCCAAGACAGCCCATTTAGTAGATACCTTTTAGTCTATAAAAAGTTGCATGCACATATTTGCTTCCAGGAGCATAGAAGAGCATTGGTTTTTATGTTTATACTTAATGTAAATGCAATAGTATTCTTATCTTTTATATTTGAAATTACACACTCGGAGACTATCCACATGTATGTATATACATTATATCACTTTCAGTGACTATATGACTATTGATTCTGTTAAATCAATATCCTACAATTTATTTATTCATTCACTCTTTTTTAAAAGATTTTATTTATTTGTTTATTTATTTATTTATTTATTTATTTATTGAGAGAGGGGAAGGGAGGAAGAAAGAGTGTGGCTGCCTCTCGCATGCCCCTAATCAATGTGTGGTTGCCTCTTGCATACCCCCAAGTGGGGACCTGGCCCACCACCCAGCCATGTGCCCCGACTGGGAATCAAACCTGCATCCCATTGGTTTGCAGGCTGGCACTCGATCCCCTGAGCTACACCAGCCAGAGCTTCTCATTTTCTCTTGAACTAATTTCTCACCATTGTACTGTGCTGCAACTGTTTGTATATATTTTTGTGCATATGGGCAAGTTTCTTTAGAGTGGTGCTATTTAAAGTATGCTCCTCAAACTGGCTTTGTACCCACAAAGTATTATAGTCCATGGCAAAATAAGGAGTCTGTGACCAAACAGGTCAACGCTGTCACAAACACACTTTTTGGACCCCTTGACATTTCACGACAAGACTGTGTCCGGGGAGGATGTGATGCCCTGAGGTGCATTCTGGGGCCGGCTCTTTACCTAATCGTGGCTTGAGTAGTCCTGCTCCAGATCACACACAGAGAAGACAAATTTCTGGGCCACAGTGTACAACTTTCCTCTCCATTGCTCTCCCCCCAAATTCTAGATGCTTCCTCTTTCCCCAACGGCAGTCTCATCTCAAGGAGACCACTGGGACACTCTTCAGGCCCTCCTCCCTGCACGGTTATTCGGAAAGAAGAAAGCTGAGGCTCACCCTGTTTTTTTCCCTCATCTCCGGGATTAGGGTCCTGCACCGCCTGCCGTGCGGCATCCGAGCACAGTTGCCTCATTCGTTCTGTCTGGTTTTCTAGCTGGTTTTCGGGGGGAAGTGAAGATGAAAGTAAAATACTCGGATCCTATCCTCTGAATAATCACGAACAGTTGGGCTTACATAAAATGTCACATAGTTTTCAAAAGAAGGTAATACTTTAATAAAGTAATTTATCTGAATATTATAGAAGAAAAATAAACTGAAGTAAAATAAGATCCCTTAACCTTCACATAAACTTTTCTTTATTCCATGAGAGATTGCCCAACAAAAAAATCTCTCTAAAACTAAGGAATTATACTAAAGGAGACACTGAGAGTGTGAAGTCAATATGTCTCATTAAATACATAATGTAACTTTAGATAGTATCAGCTAATTACCTGCAGGGCTAGATAAGTGCATTAGCAATTCCATTCTTTCTCTTACTGTCAACTATTTGTGTTTTATAACCATCATTCCCGAAATCATTTTGTAGCTGTTTTATATCGAGATAAATTCAGTGCTCACCCCACCCATGCAGTGTCTTCATTCTGAAATTCTTTGTTTTCCTTCATCTCTGGGTTTTTTGTCATCAACTGATTTGCTGAAGAGGGTTCACGCTGTATTTTGCACGTGCACCTGAGTGTTTCCTTCATGCTGGGAAGTGGGGTTGGCTTCCTTACCACGCAGCGTGTGCAGTGGCACAGGGTCCCACACACCCACGAGGACCTCCCGCTTGGTTTACTGCTCTGCTGCCACCGTCTAGAAATTCTCAGTATTTTCTTAGATAAGGGCCCCGCATTTTCATTTTGCATTGGGTCCCTCAAATTATGCAGCTGGCTGTGCTTGAAAGACATGCTATTTGGGGAGCTAAGTTCTTAGTCCCTCTGCTTCAGAGCACAGCAAGCATGTTGTCCAGCACCCCACATCACAATCGAGGGCTGGGGGCCAGCCTGACAGCTCCCTCTATCTAAAGGGCAGGGTATTGCTGCCTGGATGCCTGAGGACGTCCTGCATCTTTGAAGTTCAGCCCCTTCGCCAGGATGTGGCCGCCTGTTAAGCTTTCTGTATTGGAGCTTTTTGGAACACAGCAGGCTCCTGCTTCCATCTGCAGACTTGTTTCAGAGAAGGATCCTTATATAACACATCTCGGCGGTTCTTTTTTCCTTTTTGAGAGAGTAAAGAGGCAGGGCTGGACCTCCACTTGTTCTTTATGGAAATGCTGTCCCCTTGGACCTCAAACTTCCAGCAGTAGCGATGAAGGGAAGGCCCAGAACGGCTTCCCCTGGCAGCAAGGAGAGGGATCCCTTAAAAAAAAAAAAAAAGCAGAACCAAACTAAACCCTGGCCCCAAATCCCTCTTCAGCTAATTATGGGAAAACTGTTTGAGAAAGCTGTCCATTATTTCTGATCCCAGCTTTGGAGGGGTGGTGGCTTCCTGCTGCCGCTAATCTCTTGGTTCCAGAACACCCATCTGTCATTGCGACTCTTCCATCACATGTGAAACCAATTTCTTGCACTAAATCCCCTCACTCCTGTTTGGAACACTTAACACGGGTTTTGTTTCCTTGGTTGGGTCCCGACTGCAGATACACGAGCAGTATTCATTAGATTGCTCTTACTAGTTGTGTCTGCATATCTTTTCAGATTTTTTTCTTTCTTTTTTTTTCGGTCAGCCTACTCTAGCAATTATTCAAGTTGAAAAGTTTCCCATCACATTGGCAGGCTTGTCAATTTCTCCTTATTGTTTGATCACTTTTATTATTGTATGTTATTCAATGCACTCAAGATTAAAATTGTTATATTTTTCAAGTTGGAACTCAAAGTCAGCTCTGCTCTATGAATTGCATGAGCCCTTCCCCGTTTACGTGGCTGAGGGTTTCAACAGGGGAAAGTGTGATCTTAGTTTGTGCATTGTTTTTCTGTGTGCGCCATTTTTTCCTCTGGTTTCCAGGCCCTTCTGATCCAGCTTGCTTTTTCTTCCAAACATTGTTCCAGGTCTCTGGTTCTCTAGTTTCACACTTTTTTCCCTGGATGTTGATAGATGTATTCTTTTTCTATGTGTATGTGTGTGGGTTTGAGATATATATGTACACATGTATATATATATATCACAAATATATACTTAAATACTTCCATTTCAACACAATAAAGTAGCTTTAAAGATTTCTGCTCCTCTCAACTGTTTTATGGTATTGAAATCATCTGTTTAAAAACATTGGCTGCTAAAATCATCACGGCTGAGTTTTCTTGGAAGTATTCTTTGATGTGTTTTTATTTTTTAAGCGTTATTATTTTTCCATATTTTCTAATTTTTTCTTGTTATTTTGATCTTGTATTTTCTATAAAATTGAACTTTTATCAAGACATTTTAACCTGCTAGGATTCTTTTATTTCAATTCTAATTTAATTTAAAAAATGTCAAACTTCTCTTGCATAGTCGTAGAGACGAACTCCTCCTTAGTTTAACTTCTTTATGTTCTTCTGCCTAGCTAAACAGAGTCAGTGCGTTATTACTTTTATTGGAGCTTCTTTTTTTTAGAAATAAGTAAAAATTTGGAAGTAAATGTTATAAGCCGTATTTTTATTTATTTTAAAAAATTAGTAAAACTTGTTTGTTTTATGTCTTCTGTGAAGAATCCACGATGTGTAAAGAAAAAGTTAAAACTCGTCTCCCCATTCTGCCCTCTCCTGCCCTGAGACACTGTTCACAGCCTGCTATTAGTGTGGTCAGTTCTGTCTGTGATGCTGGTGCAAACAGACAAACACAGGAAACCTTCCCAGATTTCATCACCCAGAAATTAACATTCCCCCTTTGATCTTCTTGGACTCCTGTTTCGCAGCTACATTTCATGTGTATTAGAGCTGCTTTTGTAAGTATCTCTTTTTCACTGCAGGCTTGTTCATCTCTGCATACTTAGCAGGGCTCTTAGCATATTTACTCATACATCATCAGTGCTAATACAATATTTTATTAATAGATGACTAAGTTTTATCCATGTTTAATTATGGAGGCAACACATTGACAAGGAAAGTCTGGGAGAAAAACTGAAGACAAAAACTTAAGAATGTAAGTTCAATCAGAAAAAAAAACCCTCAACACCATGCAAGTATATACTGAATTTTTCAGACTGTAAGATGCACCTGGGTTTTAGAGGAGAAAAATAGGAAAAAAATTTTGAAGCAAAAAATGTGGTAAAATATTTAATAATATAAATAACACGTTACCCCCCACACACATTGAGCCAGGTAAACTATGCTTGGACTCTAAGACGCACCCCTCTCCCCCTCCCAAATTTTGGAGGGGTGTGTCTTATAGTCCAAAAATATGGTACTTATTTGTTTTGATGAGAAATATCCCCACTGAATAAAATATTTTCAAACTTTTAGAAAGGGGATTTTGTTATTAGATAAAATATTTCCCTTTTAATCTACACAGGGCAAGACTTCTTAAACTAGGCTTAATGGGTTAGACTTAGGAGCGCAGGAAATCTCTGAAACTGTCTGTAAATCGGTCATATGTGTGTCACACGTGCATGCATGTGTAGCACACACACACACACACCCAGAGTATAAGTGTTCAAAACTTTATACTTTCCAGAGGCATTTCATGATCCAAAAAACTACAAATATAAATCTATGTATCCCTATCAGTAATAAAGAATTTCCGACGCTCTGTAGCTCCCCTTACCTTCGCCCCTCTTTCCTCTTATTTTAAAAGTCATCCAGCTAGGATTAACAGTCCGGACCCTCTCCCTGGCGCCGATGGCCCGCCCCTCTGCTAATCCACTATCACAGTCTGCACTGAAGGGCGCACTGGGACTCTTTCAGACCTTTAGGAAATCATTTAGTCACTGAGCTTCTGGGTCCTGCTCTCTTTAGTCACCTCTTACTGGCTTCTGGGTCCTGCTCTCTTTAGTCACCCCTTACTGGCTTTCCACAGCAATAAATCGCCTGTTTGCCCAGCATCGTGACTATTCCTGGAATATGTGGTCATCGTACCTAATCGCCCTCCGCTGGTGTTACAGAAACTGGATGGGTGGTACATGGCGTCACTTATTGTTCAGTTTGCTTTTGGTCTTCCAGCTTGACAATTAGCAAGGATGCGCACAGGGAAAGCCACCACAATGAGAGGCTGTGTGGGACCCCCCACATCGTGGCGTCCCTAGGCAGGGGAGCAAGAGTGCTGTGCCCAGAACAGTTTGGAGACTAATGCACCCAGTGTTTAAGTGGGATCGAAGGTCCACCCTGTGGTCTCCAGCAGTGCGTTCGGACTCCCCCCACCAATGGGGCTTCTTCCAGCCCGGCCCCCAGAATAAGCAGGAACGTCAGTCAGAGGAATGTAAACAGGCTTTTAAACAGCCACTTCCCTTCACCTTGAAGCTCATCTTCTCTCCGTCATGCTAATTTCCACCATTAAAATTGACCTTGCTTTCCAGAGGTGGCATGCCAGGACCCTGGGGAACACGACCTAAGGTTTAAAAACCGAGGAAGGATTTCCAGCCGACCAAGAAGTCTCACTGACCAATTCCCTTCTGATTTTTCTGGGGCAAAAGCGCGCCACCTGTGGACGCCCAGCGACGATTCCACTTTGGTCGTTCCCGGAGCCTGCGGTGCGTTCCGGTCGCGCGGCAGCAGCTGTAGGTCCAGGTTGGAGGCTAATTTGGGAAACTGGCCTCTCCCGGGAGCAATTACAGGGCAGACAGGAAGCACCATTCCGGTAGGTTAAAGAAACGGTTGATTCCCGATTTTTTTTTTATTCCTCCCGCAGGGGATCTAAAAGCCTGAAACACTCATCTCTTCAAAGGCAGCGCCCCCCTCTGTCTTAATTGAGCCCTTATCTTATGGGCAAAGAGTTCAGTGGTGAAATTAAATCACTTAAAAGGTGACTCTTTTTGAAGGAGAGCATCTTAGGACAGTCGTGATCTCCACTGTCCATTATCCACTTACACTACAGCTTTCTTTATTCTTGGCTGGGTTTCCATCCCCCACTTCCCATAATGCCTCACACTGCTTTCCTCCCCGCAGCAGCAGCCACGGCCCACCTGAACTTGACTGCCTCTCCTCTTGGCCAGCCGGGAGGACTCCCTTGCTTCCAGGTAAGCAGGATATTAACTCTCCACACGGTTTCTGGTGAATCAGAAACGCAGCGAGTGCTTTCCATTTGCCAGTGGACCCCGCTTGACCAAGAGTCTATTCACCAGGCCGTGTTTTCCGGGAGCCTGATTGCTCACCCAAACGGAAAGGAGGTTTGGCATTCCCATCCCCAGTCTCCTCCCAATGGCTGCTCTAATCAGGGGCCGCATGGGGTTGGGGTGCTGTGAGCTGATCAGACTCCCACCGGTCCTGGAATCATTGGCCGTAGTGATGCAATGATGCAGGCGGGTTTGGGGCAGACTCCTGTTCTTCCTGTTCCCAGCTCTCAGCACTCACTTCAAAAACATAGCAGGCCTGTTTTCACCCCCGGGAGAAGTAGGGATAATCAACGCTTGACTTTGCGAGGTGTGTACTCCTCTAATACCCCGGGCCCAGGAGCCCCTGTGCCTGCCCTGGGCAAAGGGAAGCTAAGCAGAGCCTGGCTTGCACCCTCCACCCGGACCCCCTCCCCATCCCTCAGCCTCACCAAAGAGCAGGGAGAGCCTCGGGACTAAGCCTCATGAGTCCACTGCTACTGTTTACTCCAAGCATTCTAGGGAGACCAAATATGACCATGTCTTCAACACCTGGACCCCCATCCCCACGTTGCCCCCAACCCAACCCCATCAAAGACCCCCATCGTCCCACTATGCCCTCTAAACAGGCCACTCCATAGTCAAGGTTCTGTGTCCTCAGTCTGTTGCTCTGAGGAGATGCAATGTGGTCTCCAGAGGATCATGCATCCCAGCAGCCCCCTCTGGTGGTGGTTTCTTCCCTCTCTGCCCTGGCAGTCCTGGGCCGCTCACTGCTCCTTTCAGACCGTCCCCCTCTTCATCTTCGAAGCCTCTGCATCAGACTCCTCCCCCAAGTCCCGCATCTGGTTGGAGTTTCCTTATACAAGGACCTCGCCCTCATCTCTCAGAGGAAATTGCAGCTTTTGGCCCATCCGCGGAGTCCTGCAGTAGTTCTTGAGAAGTCATTGCAAAGGACTTTGCCAGCCCTGTGTAGTCTCAGCTCTCTGGCTTCCTCTTCCCCAGGAACAACGTCCTCTACCCTCCCTTAGCCCTCTGCGCCCCCGGTGCTCTCTAGACCTTTGCGTGGCTAAGTGCCGTGCCCCTTCCTGACCTCAGCTTCGCCACCCTGCTCTAGGACCACCACCTCTGATGATTTACCAGCTCCCTCCCCCGTACACCTCAGCACAAAGACTTACTCCACCCACGCTGTGACTTTGTCACTCCCCTCTGCCTCCTCTTAGTATCATTGTCCTCCTTTCCCAGCTGAGGTCCCATAGTCTGCGAATGTTTTGTACATACCCTCAGCTCCCTTCTCATAGTCGTTTGGGAAAGCCCCATCCCTGAGTCCATCAAGCTCCCCGCCTTTTCCTCACCTGCCGCAAGCATCTGACTGGGGCTGGAGAAAAACACAAAGCCACGCGATGCCACTCTCTGTGCGTGATGCTAACCGTTAGCCTGCCCTTAGCACCGCAACTCTCTTTAGTGGCACTCTCTAGATTACTGCTTTGTGCCTTCTCTTTCTCCAAACAGCCTATATCTTGGTCCCATCCTCATGCCTAGCAGGTAACCCTACTTCCTAGTCTAGTGAAAATTAGAAGCAAGAGGGAGAGACCTTTCTCCAGTGCTCAGTCAGCCTGCTTGCAGGCATGCATGACTGTTCTGCCTCTCCTATTCGAGGACCTGTGGTCTCTTGGTTGTCCTGCTAGCTCCCTGGTGTCTTTCTGTTGTTTGCCTCTGCTTTGGTTCTCCTCATCACCCAGGCTCCCAAGGTTCTGTCCTCAGCGCTTCTTTCTGTCCATGTGCATCCCCTTGGCGATCTCAGCCATTCTTCTGGCTGTAAAGCCCACCTGTGTTTCTGTGTCTTCAGTCTGGACCTCTTTCTGAATTTGAGGCTCACGTCTGTACCTGCTTGGTCAACATGGCCATGATGGATGTCTCATAAGCATTTTTAACGAACAAGCCCACATTGGAGCTTGAATTTTTTTTCACCCCGGAAGTCTGACCTTCCCACCTTCTTTATCATCGTGGTAAGTTGCAACACCATCCTTTTAATTTCTTAGGGGGAAACCGCATAATCTTCCCCGATGCATATTCTTCCTCCTTCCCACCCATTTGCAATCCATTAGAACATCATCCTCTCCTGTCGTGATATATACACAATGTGTCTACTCACTTCTTACGCATTGACTCTTGCCACCCTCACTTGGGACAGTACTGCCACATTGAAAGGGTCCATGGCTGTCTGTTGAATACTCGATGTCCTGAGACCACATTGAAGGTGTAACTTACAATTTTATAAATTAAAAAAATAATTAAGTGGCATGACGTTGGTAGACCTCTGAGGAAGATGATGGCGGATGCAGAAAAGTAAGAGAACTTTGTGGGGCTTTCGTTGCTGCACCAGTGACTTGTCCCTACAGCGATCTCACTGCCTGCTTACTTCATGGTTATTTCTCAGCGACGCAAACAACTCCATACTCTTCCCTACCCCTTCATCGAGTAGCATTCATTCTTTAAAATGGTTTATCATTACTTTAGATATAAGGCCAGAGAGCCCTATAAGAATTGTAGAAAATTTGGAATGTGAAACAACATTTACAAAGTTTCAACTTCATTTTTGACTACCTACAGTAGTTCCAAGTATTTAAATATTTCTTCTTCCGTTTTACAGTCTACTTCCTTCCACACACTCAGCCCTTCAAGATGATCAATCAAATGCTTAATTGCGTTGATACCCACAAAGGATCGCTCTGTGCGCTTCAGTGTCAGACTGGAGCATATTTCAGCCTGAGAGAACTGATAATCACAAGTTTAGCTTTATTGCTGTGTTGCACATTAAATGATTTTGTGTCTAACTAGATTTATCATTGCATTTTGCTACTCCTGGACATTTAAGTTTATTTTCAGTTTGGGATTATCATGAATATTGTTGTTATAGAAATTTTTATAAATGTCTTTTTTATACATGTAAATATATACATACACATACATATACATACATATATATATATATATGTATGAGTGGAATTGCTGGGCTATAGGGGGTGCCTATGTTCAGCTTTGGTAGGTGCTACGAGAAAACACTGTATGAATGTATTCTCCTGTGCACAAATACACATGAATTACTGTTGTTCCACTTTTTTGCCAACACTTGCTAATATTGGGTTATTCAGTGGTCATTGCCCATCTGCTAGATGTGGAGGGGCATCTTGTTTTAGTTTTAACTTGCATTTTCCTGATGGCTACTGATGTTGAATAACTTTTTGTATGGTTATTTGCCTTTTGGATATTCTTTTTTTGTGAGGCGCATGCTCAGCTCTTTTGTTCATATTTTGTTTGAGTTATCTGTGCATTTCTTACTAACATGTGGAGGTGGCTTATGCATTTGGGATATGAGTTCTTTGTCATTGAAAATAATCATCTTCACCTTGTGTTGTTGGCTTTTTTGTGGCTTTGCCTATTCTTGGATAATGCTTTGCAGTGTAGGACATTGGAAGGTGAAAGTCAAAAATGTCCCACGTAGAAAGATTATGCCAGTAGATACCAAAACATCTGTTCAATTTAGGGGGAAACGACTAATTTGATGGATTGGTATCATGTTGACCAACTAAATGAATGACGTTTTGACATTTTGACTAAAATGGTTCACTTGCCAGAATGGTTTTGGCATTCTGAACACAGTAAAAAGACTGAACATGAAGCCACACTCAGAAAAAGAGTGATCTTGACATTGGCTTCTAGCCCAGACATAATTACTCCCAAGATACACCTATTAACAAAATTGGGCTTGATTTCCTCAGTCGCCTCTTATTACAATTATAAATTCATCATTTACCTGACAGGGGCCTGAATTGGGTCCTTCAAGTTTCCTCTGGTTCCAATACACAGTGACCCCCTGTCTCTCTGCTGTTCCAGGCAAACCAGCTGATTAATGTAGAAATCAAAATCTAAACAGGTTTAAAATGACCTCAGACTGTACCAAATTATTTTAGATTTTGTGAAGGAGGCAAGATTATTTTGTAAGGCTCTTGAGCTCTAGGAGCTAATATGTGTATGTGCCTGCATATATAAATATATACATTAATATATCGACTTACAGTCATTCACATACACATGCATACCACATTTTTGTGTTCAATCACGTATATAAGCATAATCTTAAAAATTTATTAACAATTATAAGATTTCTGTGACTCAAGTTTCTTTCTTATTTATTCAACCTTACCTTTACTAAATAACCTTTCATAAAACCTGGGGAGTAACCATCTGTAATGCTATCACTCAGATATTCACAATTTTATTGTATTAAGGATGTTTTAGTCTTTTCACAATGTTTAGTGGAGAAATAGGTTTAATAGGGAAAATCCCTATAAATACATTTTTCTACCTGTTACCAAATTTTGTAGAAATTGGAAGATAACAGTGGGACAATTTAACTTAAAATGTAGGGTGTGACAGATGTTCCAAATTCACTTTAATAGGGTTTGGGGGTAGGGTGGGGCACCCCAGAGAAGGTTACAGTTGCTCCCCAGAAGCATTGCTACAAAGGCCAAAACCAAGAGCTATGCCTGCTGGTCAGGCCGTTAGACCAGGGTAGGTAGGGATGTCAGGGGCTGAGCAAACACAGTCTTTACACTTGGACGTCAAGTCAAGGTCATGATCAGAGATGACAACACTTGGAGCTGCTCAGCTTCTTGTTTGGGCAGCTCACGCAACAGCTCAGAAGCAGTGGGGGTTTCCTTGGTCAAGGGCTATCAAGGCTTCTGAGAACCTCTAGGCCACATAGGGGACTGCGTCATTGCAGAATCTCTGGATTAGTTAAAATTATCACCAGCAGTCCGTAATTTAATTCTTATTGGTTCACTTTCATGACTAAATGGTACTGATGGCACTCTTAGTACCAGTTATTTATAAAATGAAGGAAGGGTCCCAAACATTTGGGAAGAGACTTGCCATCTATCCCTCCATCCCATGTCTCCCCAACTTTCTATTCTTTGTCCCAAAGTGGCCAGCTGGGACAGTGGGGGGCATTTGTTTGTAGGATGGAAGTTGGATGGGTCGTCCCTCACTTACCTTACGTTATTTAGTCTGAGACCCACTTTCTCCATTGTGGGGCCTGAAATGTATGGGAGGCGTCTGCATCCATCTTGGACGGGTAGCATGAGAATAGACAGGATGTACTTTGTGCGGATCACCTGGTCAGAGCCCCCCCTTTCTCCTTCCTCATCTTCCACCAACCCCTCCACTCCCCACTCCGTATAGAGAGATGCATATGAATGTATTTATTTTCTGTTACTGTTTTTCTGTAGGAAAATATAATAAAAGCCCTGTTCTTTTATATATATATGAATAAAATCACTTGGATTTCTTTTCTTTGCCTTTTATAGTTCACTTATAGGCCTTAATTGTGGGTTTTGGTTTTTTGGTTTTTGCTCCAGGAGGATTTCCCAAGCTGTTTATCTAGTATCTTGATTTACTATTCATTCTGTTCTTCGGGGCCTCCACTGCATTTGTCATTTTTAGTATAACAATTTCCCTCTGAAAGTCATCTTCCCTGCTCGCACTTTTTTCATTTTTTATTTATATAAGATCTTAGGAAATCATATTGAAGATACAAATTAGATTTTAAGAACAAGTTTTCTCCTGGACTTTGCTGGGTGCATAATCTGTTTCAACAGAGAATGTTTCCTCTGATAATTCGGATGCTGCCCTTCTTTTGAACTACGGGATTTTTCCTACATACTATTTTCTTTGTTTCCTTATCCTTTCGGGTGCTTATGTACATCCAGTTGTGCAGCTTAAGTGAGTTGAATTTGAAATGTATATACTGAATGTATATTAATACATTCAAATACCTTTATCTTTAAAGAGGAAGGGGGAAAGTCTGTCTATCTATCTATCTATCTATCTGTCATCTCTGTATCTACTTTTCTGCCTTGGTAGAGTTTCATCCACCTGTTAGGAGAGTTGTCCAGAGAGAGCACTGCTTGTGAGGAGTCCCCTGCCTGCGTCTGCCCCTGAGCCACTGTCACGAGTAGCACCTGCAACCCAAAGATCGCTTGCTCCATCCTCATGCGCTCTGGGGTTACAAATACTGTTTCTTGCCCTGGCTGATGTGGCTCAATGGATTGAGCACCGGCCTGCAAACCAAAGGGTCTCCAGTTCGATTCCCAGTCAGGGCACATGCCTGGGTTGTGGCGGGTCCCCAATAGGGGGTGTGTGAGGGGCAACCACACACTGATGCTTCTTTCTCTCCCTCTCTCTCCTTCCCTTCCCCTCTCTCTAAAAATAAATAAATAAAATCTTTAAAAAATTTGTTGCTTCCTCCAAACCACCAAAGCAGTTTTTGCTCACACTGAACGTTTCTGATAAGGTATCACAAAGCGCACTGCTAAGGACTGTTTCCCCTGTTCACCTCACACCTATTTTCTCTTCAATGGGCCCCTCCCACTGGTCCCCGCTGGGAAGCCCAAGGCGTCTCTGTCCTGTGTTTACTGCTCTCACAAAAGCAGGAAGAGTTAAGGGTTTTTGTTTTCAGTTCTTCATACTTTCCCTAGGCAAGAAAACACAAAGGCTTTGTTGTGTGCTTGGAATTAACATATACAGGAAACAAAATACAGCTAATAGTTCGAGAAAAATACCTTGTCATAAGGTATTTGATTACCAAAATGTAGCAAACAGATGTCCTGTTTAAGTACATATTGTTTGGAACAAAAAAGGAAATAAAAAATGGAACATAAAGAAAGATAGTCACTATTTTCTTCCTTCGGGTAGCTCTTTGACCAGTATTGGGCCTGGTGACTGTTTTATTTAGCCTGTGAGAAGGACTCTTAGCAAATAAGCATGTAGTTATTTTTCAACTCTGTATGCAAAGTATGATGAAGAAAATAGTTTCACAAAATGTATCAAGTTTACCTATTATTATGATGACACTGAACTTCGTAAAACAGGCATATGTCCTTACAAATAATACGTTTAGAATTTTTACATATCAGGTCCCATTTTATGTGTACTTGAGAGCTTTCTTTAAATACATTAGGAAATAAAGAATTACTCTCTGAAGTTTAAAAAAGACCCCAAAATTCAGAAACTCTTTAAGTAGTCAAAAAATGAGTTTTGCTCACAGGGTGGGTGTCTAAGTGATAAAATAATAAAATCGGATGATTGCATTAAAAGTCAAGGATCACCTCTAGTGTTGGATGTTTCAGTGGGAATCTGGGAAGATTAAAAGCACCACAGTGAGTCAGAATCTGAATGTGGCCATACCAGCGGCACAGAAGCTGCAGGAGATAAGAGATCATTGGGGGCCAGGGGTGGGGCGGGGAGATTATTGGAAGGACAACGATGCGTGACAGGGCCAAGATGCCTGCACGTTCCTTCAGTACTGCTGGGTTAGAACTCTCTAGTGCTTATGGAAGTTAAACAGAGAAATCTTCCTAAAAATCATTCAAACGTTTGTACAGATAGCTTAGGATGCTCCTGTGGAAGTGTCAGAGGCAATAGATGCTCTAATTTAATTACCCCGGCCAACTTTGATATGACCCATCTGGGAGGCAGAACAGAAAAGGGGACGCTAACTTGAAACAGAGTACCTCGCTTCAGCTGGGACAAGCCATTGTAGATGGCTTTACCAAGGACAATGAACAAATGGTTGAAATGGTAGGCCACTAGATTATTTTCAAGTGGAAGCATGCCGTTTTTTGATTTCTTATATCTAGTTGAAAAGCAAAAGAAGTTCAGTTTACCACGTGGGTAATTGGTAACTGCCAATTCAATCTTGTAGATCTGAAAATGTTTGATTATTCAGCACAATTGCTGGTTTCTAATGCACAATGCAAATGAAGAGGGTATGTTGAATGTGTGTGTGTGTGTATCCAGGATGGGGCAAAAGTATGCTTACGGCTGTGAGTACGCAACACAGAGTTTATTCTTGCACTATTATTTATTAATTATTGTATTATTTTCCATACGTGAAGTACACAGCCCCCAATCCAAGTACTGAACCATTAAATGTATGAATAACCATTGGCATTTCAATAAGTATTTTAATTATCAACTTTATGATCAGAAAACTTAATGGGGAAATAGAGAAGTGTCAGTGAATAACAATAATAATCGCTACTTACTGAACACTTTATAAAAGCTGAACATTGTGGTACTTCACATATTTTTTCCACATTTGAGCTTCATAACAACCTCTTGATTTATTTTACAAAATGAGAGACTAAGACTTAAAAAGTTTAGGAAATTTACCTTACATCACATAATGAGTATGTATCAAAGCAGGGATTTGAACCCACATTCTTCTGGGTTCAAATTAGATCATATTGCTTCATTCACAGATATTCTGTGTAAGGATCTCTTTTGCTGTAATATGTGTATATTTGAGTTTTTTACTTTCTCATCTTAAGGTAGATGTTTTAAAAGAGTGAAAGGCTGGGCATAGGATTTTTTACATAATATCACAATCTTTTATACCCAGCCTTAAGTAAAGGAAACTTGAAGTCAGACTGTGTTTAAGGAAACATTGAACATGTTCTTGGTGCACAATGAAGCTGTAATAATGTTGAACGTGGGAGTAAGAACCGATAGGTGCCTTGAGTCTTGAGTGTTGACCGCCATCTTTTGAGCAAGATCACTGATTCGATAATATTTACCTTCTGGCGCCTCTAATGGGGCCTCAGGAGGAAATAAACCCACGAGACACGTGCCTCTACTCTCATCCAACAGCCGTGGAGAAGGGAAGCCGCAGGATGAGGTGTCATGTAACACATTTTCAGGAACTTCGTGAGCAAGTTATTAAATGCAGCCATTATTAAAATTAAACTATATAATCTTACAATTCCATTACATTAAAAACAAAGGTGTCCCTTCCACATTCCCAATTCTTTACTACACGTTAGTATTATCTACAGTCTGCAGTTATTTCTATTGTAGTTTTTTATCCTCACCCGAGGACATCTTTTCATTGCTTTTAGAAAGAAAGAAAGGAAGGGAGAGAGAGAGAGAGAGAGAGAAACATCCATGTGAGAGAGAAATATTGATCAGTTGCCTCCGTCTTGCACGTGCTCAGATAAGGGATCATACACACCAAGTCTGCTGATCACATGCACCCAGACTGGGGATTGAACCCACAACCCAGGCAAGTGCCCCGACAGGGAATCAAACTCACAAACCCTTGGTTACCAGACAACACTGCAGCCAAGCGAACCACACCGGCCAGAGCATTTCTGTCATGTCTTTGTGATCCAAGTGTCACGTGATGCTCTACTACTGCGCATCTCCTCCCAACTCTGCATTCCGTGACATCACATAACAGTCTGAAATTGACTGTGGTGGCAGTATTTACACCAAACAAATTAGCAAATTGGACATATCAAGGCTTGACTCATTGTTTTATTGATTATCTAGACAGAGTTTGGCAAACACAGCCCGTGGGCCAAATTCAGCCAATGGTCTGTTTTTGTAAAATTTTACTGGAAAATTGTCATGCCCATTTGTTTGTGTGTTGCCTGTAGCTGTTTTGTTCAGTGGCAGAGTTGGAACGGGATGAGAATGGCCATCTGACTCATAAATCCTAAAGCATTTACTATCTGGCCCTTCATGGAGATGTTTGCCAACCCCTGATCTAGACTAAAGAAACTGATAAACTATTAATAATAATACACCTTAAACATAAAAGGGAATCATGTATGTAGCTATTACATGAGACTAGCATGAAAACATGTAAAACTATTTTTCCAGGATTCAAAAACTATGATCTAGTTCAGCAAAAATTGTTCATGTAATTGACAAATGAGTGAGCTTCCCATACATGTAATACTGAAATTGAAAAACACTTTTATTTGATGAATAGAATTTGTTTGAGGCTGAGAAAGAGGTTAACAATAGACTTGATATCCTATTAATGACAATAAATGCATTAGGAAAAGAATTAGCAGATCAAGACACAACTTGGCCAAATCACAATTGAATTGCAATACTATCTGTGGATACAAGAGTTTGGCAAAAATCTATGAAAGCATTCTGTGAGAATCAATTGGCTACTGTACATTTTATTACTTGGAAATTATGTGCTATATATTCTTTTTTAAAATTTTTTATTTAAGTTTATTCAGTACAGTTTCTATCCTTTATTCCTACCCACCCATCCCTCCCCTCCTCCCTCCCATTTCCAACCCCCCTAGTTTTGTCCATGTGTCCTCTATATTTGTTCCTGTATATTCTTAATATTAGTAAAATTGGTAATAGACTTACATACTTACATATACATGCGTATAATAACATGTTAAACACTTACCAACCCACCACCCATCACTTCCTAACAAGCACATAACTGCTATGTTGCCCCAGTGACGTTGGAGACCTAAGCTGTTGCTAATGACCGCCCCCCCGTAGAGCAAAACCAGGCAAATGAAAACTGGACAATAGACAGCAGTAAATTGAACAGTAGTAACTCTGGACAGGGTCACAGACAAGCTCTGACCCCCAAAGAGTCATAAACATCATATCCTTCTCGGAGGCATCCAACTGAAGGAGCATCTGGTATGATTAACCCAACCTGAGACCAGAGGCGAGGAAAGGCAGAAGTCAGGTGGCCAGTACCTGTGTTGACTAGAAAATGAAAAACGCTGTGACAAACAGCTCCAGGAGCTCAGTGACTCACAGTCGTATTTCTTATTCACCTCACAGCCCACTGCAGTTGAGGATTGGAGGCAGAGGCTCTGCCCAAGCAGACACCCAGGTTCCTTCCACTGAGTGGCTTCACCATCTCACGGGGTGTCTTGTATTCGGTTGCCCATTAGGGGAGTGTGTACGGTGGTTTCAGTGGGCGGTTTTAGGGGTTAGGCCTGGAAGGGGCGTGGAACACTTGCAGGCCACATCTCCTTAGCTGGGATCCCCTTGGCAGGGGAGACTGGGGACAGGTTGCCTTCCCACATGCCCAAGAGGAAGATGAGTGGGGAATTTGTGAACATATAGTAGTGCCTCTTTTTTCTTCTTCACCTAGAAAGTCCCAGTGTACACAGGACAGCGCCCCTTTCAACATGCATGCTGATGAGCATACTCGATTTTGTTGAATGACGTGGTAAACTTGAAGTGACTTGGCTAGACTAGTTGAGAGCCATCCATTGCAGACATGCAACCTTTTCGATGGTCCCCAGGTTTTCCAGTGTCTGCGTGTTGCTGAGAAATGATGGAGGTACGTGGTACAAGGTTAGCATACGAGCTGAAAGGGATTTTCTGGTTCTGCTAGCATTGCTTTCAACTTTCACTTTACAGCATAATTTTACTCGGAGTACCTGGCCGATCAATGCATTTAGGTCTGTGCCGTCCTTTATGGCATCGCCATCTCTTGACTTGTTTTCAGGACTTCTTATTTATGTTGAGGGAGAGTGGGTGATAAAAAGAAGTATTAGGAGAAATATATAAAGTGTGGAGAATATGAAGGAGATGTCCAAGAACAGACACCTTGAGGACCTGAACTGCATCGTTACAATGGCAAATGGCATAGACACACACGTGCTTGCCGTGTGTAGTCTGTGTCTGTGTGTGTCTGCGGGTGTGCAAGCGACTTGCAGCGCTCTATTTCTGGAGCGTGATTCTAAGGAGAGCACAGGGGCATGTGTTCCTGGAACAACGTCAAGCACACAGGCCACCTTCCCCTTCCCCACCTGGGCGCCAAGAGTGACACGTATGTGCAGGAGGTGCTTCCGCGTGCCTCTTCCCATCTGCTCCCCCGGCTTCGAACAGAATGGAAGTGCTGAGAGGCACGGCAAAGCCAGAGCCACCGCTGTCAGTTGGCCCAAGGACACCTGCCCTCATGGTGCTTGGCACAAGCCAGGTCGTCGACACGTTGACGAGAGCAGCGGTCTGGGCCTGTCCACTCCAGGAGTTGCGCATGCACGAAAGGGCTATTTTTTTCCTAACAGTCTCTCCGGTGTAAGGCAAAGAGGCCATGAAAAGAGAGAGACAGTTGAGAACCCAGAAACTGGAGCGGAGGGTCTCTCTTGCAGGCGTGAGGCCCCGGGTTTAGTCCCCCGTTTCTGAGCCAGGGGAAGGGCCTCACCTGTGGAGTGCTTGCCCACATTCCTCTTCTGGGTCTCTCCTGGTGTAGTTCTGCCATCTGTCACACGGAGTATTCTGGGAGAGGCCTTCCTATTCCTGTAACCTGCGGAGGGGTGACAGATGAACGTGGGGGGAGAGAAGACCCAGGGCCCCCTCTCTGAGTGGGCTCGTGTGACTTCAAGTAAAGCAGGGCTCCTGGCACCTGAGCTTTGGAAGAGGGCGTACTCCCCGTGACAAGGGCTGTATCGTCCCTGCTGTGCTTCTGTTTCTCACGTCTCCTGTTCCTTGGATTTAGTTTTTGCTAAAAGCGGAGAATCCTACTCCTCAGGAAAGAAGAAAAGTGGAAGTAGGGGCGGGGGACAATTTGACTAGGAAAGAGCAGCACAAGGGAATTTTAGGGGTGAGAGGGCTGTTCTGTGTCTGGCTGCGATGGTTATGTAACTCGATGCATTTGTCAGAATTCATGGAGCTCTACGCCAAACAAAGCGACACCTGCTATTTACAAAGTATACAGTACATTTATAAAGCTTCCTGACATGTCACTAGCCTGGGTAGCTCCCTTTATGGAAAAGATAATAATGTCAGTTAAAGGGACAAGAAAATGTGTATTTAACTTGATGAATTGTCCGGTCCCATCCCACAGGGTAGCCCCGGTCATAGAGCTCTCGAAATGGATAATCAAACTGAGTCAGGCTTTAAGTGTAAAGTACACATGAGACCTCAAAGACTTTATACAAAAGAAGTAAAATAGGTCATGACTATTTGTATAAATTGATTACACGTTGAGATGGTAAAATTTTGGGTACAGATAATTAAATTAAATATACTATTAAAATTAATTTCATTAGTTTATTTTAACTGTTTTAAGTAGGACGACTAGGAAATTTAAAATTACCTCCGTGGCTTGCATGTATGTTTCCATTGGAGAGTATTGGCAGACACTGTGTACTAGACAAAGGCAGGGACGTCCTGGAATTAGCAATTCAGCCGGATACTCCCTTGCTAGCTGCCCCCTCTCCACCCTAATTTCATTCTCATTGCCCAGAGCTTTGTTCTTAGCCACCAGTGATTTCTTTTCTAGTTTCTGCTTCTTATTGAGACTTAAACATCGAATGACCCTTGAATTGATATCTCCAATCCAGCATCTATCTAAGCCAGTGGCTCTCCAACCAGGGCTGATGTCATCCCTAAGGGGACAACATTTTGCAATGTCTGGAGACGCTTTTAGTTGTCACAACTTGGCAGTGAAGATATTACTAACATCTAGTCTGTAGAGACCGGAGATGATGCTGAACATCCTACAGTGCCCAGGACAGCTTCCCCAACAAAGAACCATCCAACACAAAATGTTAATACCTATCAGGCTGAGAAACCGTGATGAATAGTTGTCAGTCTGCTCATTGGTATAACAAATGTTTATTGATTACCTACCTGTGCAGTGCACGATGCTGAAGTGTGTTATAGAAAATCAAATAGTACTTTATCTACAAAGATAAAGTAGACGTGGGTCCTGCATTCACCGTATTTGCAAAGATAAAGCATTCATTTGAAGGGGACAGGTAGGTAATCAATAATGTCATAATAGGGTACTGTCGTAAGAAGAGACAGTGGTAAGTGGAAGTACGAGTATGGACGGTTTCTCAACTATACTCTTTGTTTGCAAAAGCTGACATGATATTCCTACCTGGACATCAGCACAGCTAAAACTTAACTCATCAACGTTCCCGACAGCAAACTCTTTTCTAAGCATGCTGTTGTTATTCTAACCCCTTGGTCAGAAAGTTGGGAGATACCTTTGACTATCTCCCCGGGCTTTTCCGTCTCTTACCAAGATTTTAAAAAATTCTCATTTAGTCACACAAATAATTTTGCTTGCTTTTCTTGTTTTCCAACTGTGGGTAAACAATTTTAGGAGCATATAAGTGCATTAAAAAGTATAAATATATAATGTAGTTTCAATATGTAATCTGGTGGAGGAGGTGTGTGATCTCTTGAGATTCTGAAAAAAGATGACCATTACACAGGTTGTACATAGTGGCAAATAAATAATAGAGATAAATGTTATCGAAATTCTGAGGAATATATGTCTAATCTAGGCTTTCCATTGCTAGATTGTTAAAATAGTATCCTCTACTCTCTGCTCTAAACCCCTAATGTAATTTTTCATTTAATTTTCCTAAAACATGTATTGTGACCTGTCTCCTGCTCCAATCCGAAGTCTGTCATGATTTCTTCTTCCTTAAGGTGTTACATGCTCAGCTCCTCTCCCCACCTCCAAAGGCATTCTAACATTTGACCCAACCCTGTCGTCATTTCTCTCTCCCCACGATGCGAACACCACACCAGCCCAGTGCCCATTCCAAGCGCCCGCCACCAGGGCTTTTGGGATTGTCTTCTTCCGTTCCTTTGCCGGCATCAGCTCAAGCCTTCTCTCCAAGTCCATCTCAGTCTTCTTCTTGAAGCTTTCCTTGCCCCTCTGGGGCCCACTCTTTCCTTCCTTTTAAGTCCTTTCACTCGGAATAGACACCATCCAACACTGAACGTGCTTGTTCGCTGGACATTGCATTCATAATCCACACTAATTGCTCTTACTCCCGCAGAAGAAAGAAGCCATGTCGAAGTGTCTTTTCGATTCCTGAATTGACCTAAAACAGTCCTTAGCAGATACTCAGTGCCTACGTCCTACTCAAAAAACAGTCGTCAATGTGCCTTTGGAGAAATATTTCTATGTATGTGACTGATTCTTTTATCCAAGCAGATCAAATATACCTTCCATACAAATGTTGCATTTCAAACCAATGGACATGAAGACTGTCCACATGTTCCAATTTTCAGACTTTTCTGGCACTCCATTTTAAGAATTTCTTTGAGAGCCTGTGCACATTCTTTAATATAATCAAAGAGTATCAGTGTTCATTCTGTGCAGATGAACTTGGCTTTTTAAGTAGCATTTAGAGGCATGTCAGAGGATTACGTCGAGTGAAGCTGGGTAGTACCACCAATGGTCTAAAAAAGAGGTGTGTGCAGAAGCCAGAGACTCGCTTTGCCTGTCCACGTTGAACTGTGTCAGTAGGGAGTTATAAATGAACGCTAGAGTTCTGATTCCCAGTGGGACTCGCTGGCATCACTGGCAAAGACAAGGCTTGCGTGGCAACCTTTGTCCACTCTGTTTGCCGCTTTGTGCTACTCTTTCCGCCAACTTCCCTTCACCGATAAAGGACACGTTAGGTGAGAAAAACGGGACTTACAGCCCCCTGGAGCCCTGCCGCCTCCAGGGCAGCCACAGGCACCCCCCGACCGGGTGGCGGTGGATGGCTGCAGCCCCGTTCAGGTTTCCATGGACAAGTTTTAGGTGCAGCGACCGCTCAGTGAAACTGAAAGATGGTCGTAGATGGAAATCAAGCAAGACTTCAGAAGGAGGCTGCTGTAGAAGGGGAGCTACCTTTGCTGGGAAAAATGAGACTGAATCAGTCTCTCAATCAATCTGTGAGAGAGAGAGAGTGTGTGTGTGTGTCTGCGTGTGTGTTGGAGGATAGGGCAGGAAGACTCACAGATATGGGCCAGATACACTGAATATGATAATGCCAACATTGAGACTTTTATTACTACATAGATTCAGCACCCACTGGTCGTTGGACATCACAGTTGGCTGCTTTGGTATGTAATAACAAATTGAATTTTAGGTGTCCCCTTGGCACCCCAGCCTGTTTGGGGCACTGCCCTATCTTATGGGGCATAGGTGTCAGGCAGAGGGGAGAAAGAGAAGGCACCATTGTGGCACGAGGCATCCGTCACAACTTAGACCGAAAGGTTCGGCGCTGAGGAGCCCGAGGGCCAGGACACCCACCAAGGCTGTTGGCCAAGCTGCACAGGTTCCTGACCGGATGAACCAACTCCACCGGCCGGCAACCGGTGCTGAAGAGGTTGTTCCTGAGTCGCACCAACGGGCCACCTCTGTCACTTTCTGGGGTGATGCAGAAGATGAAGCTTCCTGGCCAGGAGCCAGGAGGGCAAAACCGCTGCAGTTGTGGGGACTATAACTGAAGACGTGCATGCCCAGGAGGTCCCCAAACTGAAGGCGTGTGCGCTTCGTGTGAGCAGCCCAGCAGGGAGCCGCCTCCGCAAGGCTGGCGCCAAGATCCTCACTTTGGACCAGCTGGCCCTGGACTCCCCCAAGGGCTGTGACACCGTCTTGCTCTCCAGCCTTCACAAGGGTCCAGAGGTGTACAGGCATTTCGGCAAGGCCCCAGGAACCCCTCACCGGCTCACCAAGCCCTGTGTGAGATCCAAGGGCTGGAAGTTCAAGTGCACGAGAGGCCATCTGGCCAGCCCCGGCTACATGAACTGACCCCAGATGCTACCTTGTTGTTAAAAATATTTTGGATGCTGAAAAAGAAAAAGAGCTGAGGGAATAAAGTGCTTTATTGTGTAGATGTTTCTTATCACACATTATTTCTTTTAATCTTCACAGCGACCATAGGAGGTAAATACAATTGTCTTTATTTCCACAAATGGGGGAAGTAATCCTGGAGACTTTAAGGATCTTGATAGAGGGTGGGCATATAGCAAGGTTTTGAGTGAAATGGAAAATAGTAAGGGGCCAGGCCAGGCACCCAAGCCTTCTAGAAGCTTCTAATTCCAAATGGGTGCATCTTCCTGAAAAAGTCTGCAGAGTGACATATTTCTGCTGAGTCACCTTCCAAACGAAGACCTGCTGTGACGGACTGCCAGGTCTGCAGGCCCCTGTCATCCTGTCGAACAGTATCAGTGTGTCTAGCCGGTGACCCTTCCATGTTTCCTAAGCTCTACACAATAGAGAACAATGCAGTCTCCTCTTGATACGCGGGTGCTTTGCTTTGTCATGACACTGCAGCACCTTGTTATGTGAGAGGCAACATTTGCTGAGTGCATGAAAACAGGCTTTTTTTTTTCCTCTACAATTTATAAAGCATTTTCACACAGAACATCTAATTTTATTTTGCCTTGGCAAAACAGACCACACTGAGGCCAAACGTTTCCACAGCAGTGGTTAATCAAGGTTACTTCTTTTAAATCAATCATTATCTCTTCTTTAAAGCAGTGATTTTCAAGTGGTGTGTAGCAAGAATTTTTAAAACATGCAATACCCGACTGTTTAGTCAGGGGCTCTCACTTTTCCTTTAGATTGTCACATAAAAAATGAGAACAGCTAACACAACAACAGCCATCTGGTGTGAATGCCCTGTCTTGAACCATAAATATATAGGCCATATAAAATAGTTGTATCTTATTGGTCACGTCGCATAATAAATTTGCATCTGATTGGTTAATTTTTGATACCAGAAATCCTCCTATATAACTATAGGCACCGGATTTTTTTAAAAGTCACTTTGGGGCAAAAACCGTAGGTTAATTACTATAATTATTGTTATCATCACTATGATTATTGCTTTGTAAATCAGTCAAAATCCTACCTATTTGTCAGATTGACAGACGATATATTTTTTGGTATGCCGCAGCATTTTAGTAAGTAGTTCGCTTGTGTCATGAGATGAAAAAGGTCGAAAATCGCTGCTCCCAAGGACAGGCATGGAAGAGAAATGCCTTTAATAACTTACAGACAGGGCAGCAAGGGCGTGGAGTACAGCCTGCTGTCCTGAACCAGGGCTTCTCAATCTGCTTCGGATCACCTAGGCGTGCCTGTCATTTATTCTGGGCTCCCATCCTGGATCTGCTGATCTGAGTTCTGAAAGCAGAGCCTGGAAATCTGCCTTGTCTTCAAAAGCTTCCCAGGGGCTTGTTCATATAACGTATTTAGTTACGAATGCCCAGCCAGCGTCTTAGGATGGATGGAGCCTCTGAGCAGCACGGTGCCTTGCTGTCCTTCTGGCGCCGTCTTCCACGATCTGCAGTCTTCGCTTCCCTGGGACTCAGGTGACTACCCCGCCAGGCCCCCTGAAAGGGTTAGGAAAATAAGAGTTGGTTTGGGGCCACTGACAGTGCAGCTGTCTTTCTGAAGCCGCCGTGATCTCTGATTGGTTCACTTTTAGTCTGAGGACTGACATGAACACGGGCTTGGGGGTATTTTCAATTAGAAATTTTTTCATTCATTCTCCAAAATTAACACAACTAGATTCTTCAGGAAACTGAAGCGTTTAAATTTTGAAGGAGAAAATGAAATTCTCATCACTTTGGTGTTGCCACGCACCCCATCTTTGCAGAAGATGGCATCAGTGACAGAATATGAGACACACTTAGCGCTGTGACTCAGGGAGAGTTAATGCAGCTAAATGTGGTCACCAAACCAAGCCAATGTGCGAGGTACCGCAGGGGAAATATTCCCAAGTGGAGCATTCTATTAGGTAAACAACGAGATACTTTGACTGCTGAGAAACATAAATAGCCTTGACCCACTTGGTAACGACAACAACGAGGAACCAAATGGCTGTTGTCTAGGAGGCAGCCATGCACCGTGCAGCTCGGAGGCTTCCCTTTTCACAGCAAAGAAAAAGACATGGGCACCAGTCAGCTTTGTCTTCACTTTATCTCCACCAGAGGATTCTCGACCTCGGCCCTCCTGACGATCGCGGCTGGAATAGTCTTTGTTGTGAGAAGCTGGTCTGTGCATTGCCGGATGTTTAGCAACACCCCAAACCTCCACCCACTAAAACCCGGTAGCACCCCGTCCATAGTTGGGGCCCTGAAATTGTCTCCAGACACTATAATGCATCCCCTGGGGAGCAAAATCGTGTCCACTCGAGAACTGTTAATCTCCATGCACTAATTTCTTTAATTCTAACTTCTGTAATAATAATAAAAAATTTAATTAAAGGAATTCCTTAAGATGTGCTTAAAATAACTAAAAATAAACGTATCTAAATACTTTAAAAACACTCAAAAAAACCATATGAAGGTCAAAGATGTAGGAGAAGAATAAAGCATTCCAGTTCTGTATACAATGGGAGTTTCATTATGTGATGATGCAGTTTTATATCAGTGGGGAGTGAAGGCTCACACCGTTAAGATGCAGAACAAGGTTGGTTTAAGCCTCCTAGACTTCCTGCCTCTAAAGCAACATGGTCACCTTTCAATGTGCAAAATAGACTCCGCATAATCAGCAGAATGGAAAGGGCTGTTGGAAGAATGTGCAGTCTCCCTGCTTTAAATGTATTCACTTGTCATGTGAATGTATGGATCTCAGAAAGCATTTCGGGTCATCCTGAACTTCTGCGCACGTCAACACGTCTGTGCTTGGGAGGGTCTCCTTGCCCATTCCCACTCCCACTCCCTTCCCCAAGCCCGTCCATCGAGGGGCTTCACTCCTTGCCATGTCTCACACCCTCTCAGTGAAGTACACCTGACCTGTCCCTACATCCCAAAGCCTCAGGCAGTGGCCAGAGAAATGACCTTCGGGAAGACTAATGAGGTCTTGGTATGGGTTCCAGGGTGAGGGGCAGGAAGGGGGCCCTCGGGAATGGGAGTGTGCAAGCACCAAGGCCTCTCACTGGAGAACCCTCCTGAGGAATATCCAGCAAAGCATTTTCTTCTATACAGTTAATAAATGCTCACCTAAGACCTCCAATAATTAAAATAAAAAAGGTAGAAGAGAAAATCCAAATTATTTTGCTTTTCTATCTAGTATTATTATCTAAGTGGTATAATTCTTTAGGTTTGCCTAATTTTGTTTGACTGTATATAAATGGAATCAAATTGTGTGTGTGTGTGTATATATATATATATATATATATATGTTTTTTTACAATTTGGTATGTTAAGTCAACACTAACTTTTAAGATCCATCCATATTTGTAAGTGTAATTCATTTTGATTGCTGTTTAGTGCTCTGGTGTTGGAACATACTACATTTATTGATTCATTCTACTGTTGCCTGTGGTCATTTCCAGTGCCACCTAATACAGATAAGGCACCTCCAGCTGTTTTTACGTGTCCCTTGATGTAAGTGTCCGAGAGAATTTCTCACCTCTCACGCGGGAGGCGGGAATCCTGTAATTTAGGAGATGTGCGTCTCCCAATGTCTAGATAGAGCCAGATCCTTTCCCAGGCTGTTTGCACCATGAGCTTCTGCCAGCTGACCATCCTCACCAACACTCAAAATTATAGACATTTTATTACTTGCCCATTGGATAATATGAAAAAGTAATTCATGATGGTTTTAATTTACATTTCCATGATTATTAGAAAGCTTGAAATCTTTTCCTATCATAATTGGATATTTATGGTTCCCCTTTGCTCAAAATCTTTTGTCTATTTTATGGTTTTTCTTATTGAGTCATGTGTGTTTTTCACATATTCTGGATACAGATTCTTTCTCCAGTTATTTATACATATATATTTATATTTATTTATATATTTACAAATATATAAATATATTTATATGTATATAAATATATAATATATATAGTTTATATATATGTGTGTGTGTGTATACCAGTTAGTGATTTATATTTTTACTATGTAGAATTTTTTATAAACAATATCTCTTCATTCTCACGGAATCAACTTTACCCATGTTTTGGTTCTATTTTGTGCTTTTATTGCCTGTTTTAAGAAATGGCACTCTCTCCTGAAGTGCTAAGTGACCTATATTTTCTTCTAGAAGGTTTAAAGTTTTGCCTTTTACTTATAAGTCATTAAACCACCTTGCTGTGATTTCTGTGATGGTATGTGATATGGAAACCAATCCCATTTTCTCATATGGATGACCAGTTGCCCAGTATCATTCATTGGAATGTCCATTCTTTCTCCATGGATCAATTTTC
This sequence comes from Trachops cirrhosus, assembly GCA_028533065.1. Classification (NCBI taxonomy): domain Eukaryota; kingdom Metazoa; phylum Chordata; class Mammalia; order Chiroptera; family Phyllostomidae; genus Trachops; species Trachops cirrhosus. The sequence continues at coordinate 6,093,178 of CM052548.1, read as the reverse complement.
AAAGTGACAGCTTTGGGCAAACTGGAGAAGCGGGCCCTCCCTCAGTCGAATTGCAAAAGGCATCCCGTTTATATGAGCCAATTAGCAAAAAAAAATAAAAATAAAAATCATTCCTCTAAGTATGTCCATTGGGAAAGATGCCCCTTCCCCCCAGAAGTTGATGCTTTAGCTGGCCGGTGGCCTGTTCCCTTTGGCCTGGTTTCGGGTCCCCCGGAGCTGGACGCCCCCTTGGCGAGTGCCCTGCTCTGCTGGCCACTGTGTCTGCCGCCCGCGAGCACCACATTATCCTCCTGTTACAGCTGCACGGTGAGTCCTGGCCTGGAGAGGGCAAGCCTTCCGTTTTGTTCTTCCTCAGTTCTCTTGGCTTTTCTCGACTCTTATTTCCACATACATTTTTGAATCAGATTATCAAGTTCAATTTTTTAAAAAAATCCTGTTTGTGATTTGATTGGAATGGCATTGAATTCATAGACCAAAATGGAAGGAGTTGAAATCTTTTTCATGTTGACTTGACTGACCCCAGGCTTCAATTCCATTTTCATAACTTTTTCCTTAACAATCTTCATTTTGTCAGATTTCTATCTAAGATTCTTAGTATTTTTGCTGTCCTAATTTGTTAAATTATCTTAATTTCATTTTCTAACTCTGTTGCTAATGTATAGAAATCTTTTTGCTTTTCATATTTGTATGTGGCTTATTAATATAATGTGTTATAGCATTTGGTTTTCTTATCTTAAACCATTATGATATTTTTGTAGTAAATTATTATTTTACTACAGTTAAAATTTTAATTTACTAGTATTTTTGGTGGGACTTTTATAGAAATGTTTGATCTGTTATTTAATTTTGGTCAATAGTTATATGCGTGTGAGGAAGACAGGAGGGAAAAAGGACAGAGGGAGGGAAGGAGGGGGAATTTCAGAGAGAGAGAGATGTTTCAGGAGTTTTTAAAAGATTATTCTGGCTTCCTAAAATGAACTGGGTGGTATTTTCTTTCTCTAAGAGAACTTTATGAAAAATAGGAATTGCATCACTAAGGATTTGAGAGAATTTACCTAAAAATATTTAGGCCCAAACTGTTTTGGGAGGGAAGCCTTTGATAACATTTTAAAGAACTTCTGGATAATTGAACTGTTTCGGAGTCCCACCTCTACACATTGTGGTAACAGTTCCGAGATTACAAAGACCTAGAGATGTGTTTGAGAAAGCCGAAGAGGGAGCCACGCAGCCCACTTCGGGCACTCTGCTTTCCCTGAGCGTGGCTCGCCGGCACCCTCCCCTCTCCGTGGTCTGGCCTGGATGAGGACCTCCAGGCCACAGCCTCGCCACAGCCGGGCCGAAAGTGGCCACAGGAATCCAGCCCCACCGGCCTTCCGTCTGTTCACACACAGTCTCCTATCCCAGCAGCTGACCGTGTATCTGCGGGAGAGTCCCGAATTCAATCAAGTGGTACTGGAGGGGAGACCCGATCTATCCAGCCGAAAACAAAGAGGAGGATGGACCCCAACGTGGGGGTGGCCTTGCTCTCCTGCGCTGGGGTGTCAGTGATGACACAGATTTCAGTCCCAGCCCTGAACCAGAACCTCAGTCCCGTGCCCTTCGGCCATCTTCCTAATCCTCCGCCCCCCGGCGCCTCCCAGCAGTCGGTCTCCCGTTCCTGCCGCCTTGGTCTGCAGCCTCCCCTCCACCACCACCCCTGACTTGTCTTTTTCTGTCAGCTCTTGGCGTAGACACTGCACTTGCTGGGAGCCTTTTCCAATTCCCAAGGTCAGGCCCAGAATCTGCTTTCATGTGCCGTGTGTCACTCTCTATTCCTTTTGTCATACATACTGCTTGCTTATCCGTGTCCCTGTCTAGATGCAAAGTGCCATGGCGAGGGGTAGGGGGACATGCCTGTGGTGTTCATCATTGTATGCTCAGTGCAGAGCAGAGTGCGCAGCAAGGGGTAAATATTTGTTGAATGAATGAGTGAGTGAGTGAGTGAGTGAGTGAATGAATGAATGAGTGAATGAATGAATGAATAACATTCTTTTCCAGTTAACAGCAGACCGAGCCTCACACCTTTTGGAAACACCAGCAAGAGCTGATGTTTCCAAAAGGGTCATCCTTCTGAGATGTCATTCCGAAGAGCTCATTCTGAGATGTCAGTGGCATCTCGGAACGCAGAGGAGAAAACAACAGACTTCCTTCCATGCGATCACCATCCCGCAATAAAGGCCCTTTCACATCTGCGATTCATCAGCCCAAAGAAAAGTCTTTTATTTTCATAACTGAAAAACTGCTACAATTGCTCTAAGTTGATCTCACTATGGTGCGTCCCAGATGGGTTCCAGGTGTGGCAGGGTCCCCTTCAGATCGGAGCGAGCAGGCACGGGGTAGCAGAACCCTGCCCACACTGCTGGCCCCCAGCAGCCTCATCAGTGTGTCCCAGGAGCATCAGCCTGGGACATGCCGATGGCCACTGTGTTGGCTGATCGGCCTGTGTCATGCATGGTTTTTAGCCATTATTCGTTCTGACCTAGGTGAGTTTTGAGATGGAAAGTCAAAGGAAGCAGCATATTTCCAAAGCCCTGCAGAGCTTAGCAGAAGTCCTAGCTCCCTAGAGTCCTGGGGTGTCTCCAACTTAAAAAAAACATAAGGAAAGAAAGAGGGGAGTGCCTATTATTAATGTTATTAGCAGTAGTAATAGTGAAAGTGGCAGTGACTGTAATTGCAGTAAATAGCAGGAGTAGGAGAAACAGTGGCAGCGGTAGGAGTAATCACTTCTAAGGAAAAAATTTCAGATGAAATGAAATGTCTAATCTTATACTTTTCATATGTGGCCCCCCAGGGGTCAGCGGTCAATGGCTGCAAGCAATCACCTGCAAACAAGGAATTTCCTTAAAAATCTTGGGCTTTATCTTAAAGATCCATGCAAGTTTACTTACTACTCCATTACATATCAGTATCAGACCTTCCTCCTCATCCCCCCCCCCGGCACTGCCCACCCCACCAAAATAAAAACTACAAGTTATATACATGTTCCCGGAATTTGGACCAAGTTCATCTTGGGGCTTCCAGAATCCTCTGCGCCCACCCTCCCCCTGCAACACTTTCCAATATGCTGGCATGCTGTGAATTCCTATGTAGTTTCTTTAGAGCTCAGGATGCATGAAATAAAAGACAAGCCACACAAGTGCCATGTTAATAAGGAAATTAATGGGTGGAATGAAAAAAACACCCAACCAACACACAAACAGCTAAAATGCAATGATGAATTGTTTTTGCTTTTTCAGAGACTAGGAGTAAGCGTTTTCTCCAAGCTGGGACGACAGCGTTCAGGACACGCAGCCGGACCTCCCAGGATCTCCCCAGGACTCCAGAACGGCTGGGAACCTTGTCCTGACAGCCTCGCCGCCTGTCAGTGGTCCTTCGCTGTTTATCATACTCACATACTCACATTCAGTTATGCTTGGCATGCGCTCTCAGTCCGGAAACGCTGCCAGATACCGTCTGGGCCTGCAGCTTGGCTGCCTGTGACCAAGGAGGTTTGATCGGTGTCTGATTGGCCTTTTGCCATCAGTTCAGAGGCGGACCTTCTGAGATAATGTGCGGTTTAAGGTCTTCATGAGACCTCAGCAGCCCTCCAGGCTCCAAGTTCAGAGGGAGAGCTCTGGAAAAGGCCCTAAACTACTTTTGACATTGAACCTGACTTTCTTAGCTGGTGAATGTCATAATCAGGCTGAATGGGAACTTTCCGGTGGCTGTCCTGATTCTCTGTTGACTCAGCATTCCTAAGGCCTTCCTGCAAATGTATGAAAGATAGCATTCTGAGTCTGAGAAAAGACACTAAGTCCATCTCTTTTTAGTGTTTCCAGAGGACTACCCTTATCTGGACAAACAGCTCCGATTGTCATCCATAAAATGAAATAATGGGATCACAGAATCTCTAAGGTGTCTTCCTGTTTGTGTGTTTTGGGATTTTGAAAATTCCCATTACACTGCCTGCGAGGCAGAGATGCTTCATAAACCCATGTGGAAAAAGAGATTCTATAACATGTTTTATGAGCCGAGGATTGCAATGAACTAGAAGAATGTTACAAGTCAATATCTAGACTAGACAAGATGGAAACGTCCACCCCACCTCACACCAGCAAAGGATCAGACTACAACCGCCTGAGGATTGAGTCAGACAGAGAGCAAAGAAGCCTGAAGTAAATGATGAATAGTAAATGGTAAAACAAAACAAAACAAACAAAAATACAGGACGGGAGGAAATTTTTGGAGGTGATGGATAAGTTTATGGCATTGATTGTGCAGATGGCCTCACAGGTACACACTTACCTCCAAAGACATCAAGTTGTAGATGTTAAATATGGGCAGTTTTTTGTATGTTGATCATATGTCAATAAAGCACTTTTCTTGTCTCGTTTTGGTGGGACCGCCCGAACTCTCCCTGTGGAATACAAAAATGTTCTTCTCCTCTGGGCTCTTCGGGCTTGGGATGGACCTGCTCAGTTTGTAATATTCCTTTCTCTGCCACATAAACTGTGTACCCTGGGTGGGCTCGCTGGCTTTTTGGTACATTTCATCCATAGATTTTAAAAGCTCGAAGGCTGGCTTAGAGAACACCAGTGGCCTTGGCAGACTAGGGCGGGACCTGGCGTGCTGGGCACTGCAGGGTGGGTGTGTGGTTTTCTCCCAGCAGCTCTGCTTGATGGCCCCCCAGCAGGAGAGGACCCCACCGTCCATTTCTTTGCGACAAGAGCAAATTAGTAACAAAGGCTTGTATTCAATGTGAGAGCAGAAAAGGAACTCAAAGTTCTCCTCAGTCAACCCCTCATCCTGAAAATAACACCACTCCGGCTAGTGTGACTCAGTTGGTTGGGTGTCTTCCCACAAAGAGAAAGGTCACTGGTTTGATTCCTGGTCAGGACGCATGCCTGAGTTGAGGGTTCAAGAGGCAAAGTCTCTCTCACATCAATGTTTCTCTCCCTCTTTCTCTGCCTTCCCCTCTGTAAAAAATATCTTAATTTTTTTAAATTTTTTTCTTAATTGTTCAAGTACAGTTGTCTCTATTTCCCCCCGCCATAAAATCTTTTTTAAAAATAGAAAGTAAAGAGCATCAAGACCCAACACGACTCTTTGGTCCAGCTCCCAAGCTCCTTCACGGCAGAGCCAGGTGTGAAAACCTGGGATCTTGAAGGCAGAAAAGCCCCAGTTCAAAACCCGGCTGCGTCTCTCCCTAGTTATGTTCCCCTCTCCTAATCTCCGCTGAGCCCCGGCTCCTGGTCTACAGACCAGGAATGATCCCCTCTGCTGTGTAGGGTTCATGCACTCTGTTCTGTGCCTTCTACGTAGAGAAGCCATTTTCACTCCTTCTTGCCCTTAGCACAGGTTTCACCGAACCGCCATGAAGTCAGTTCAGTGATTTCCTTTTCTCAAACGAGCTCTGGTTGCAGCCTGGTGTTGCATAACCTGCTAGGCAAGGACACGGGTCCCCTGGGAGCTGTAGCCCAGTGGCTAGACACGCTGGCGCGGGGTGGGCGTTCCGTCCAGCAGGGGGCAGCAAAGCACGGGCTCCTCCGCCGCACGGTTCCTAACTGCCAGCCATTAGGTCCCCCTGCAGGGAGGGCTTAAGCAGCTCCTTGCAACGTGGTCTTTTCAGTGGAAGCATTTTCCTGTCTCATTTCAGTCTGTAAATAGTCTTTGCGCAACTGATTGTACCCAGATTTTCTTTTTCAGTTTTTCCTCTCTTTGGTTCGGTTTTGTTGTAGGGAGTAATCATTACATTAATGAAGTATCTACCTCCCGTGCTACCTCCCTTGCACCAGGCTCCGCGCTGGGCACCTAACGTGCAGTATCACAGTCACTCCCAGTTTGCAGACGACGACTGTAATTCATGTAAGTTTAGGAACGTGTAAGAAGCAAAGGCTCTTTCTAAACCAAGGATGGGCCTGGGATGAAGTCCCCCTGCCCGAATATATTTAGTAAATGCATAATATTAAGTTAGGCACTTTTATAAATGCAAGGGATCAGAAAACAAAAAAAAAAAGAATATGGCAAGTCTTTATTTTGATTTGAAAGTGATCGTTTTGATTTTTTTCTTCTCCTCTGATTTGGGAGGAGGCAGGGCTTGTTAGGAGTTGAATCCTAGGCCTCCACCCAGAACTGCTGGACTGGAAGCTGCCGCTTCACGAACTCCCCAAGCGGACTCTGCACTTTGGAGTGTGAGAAGCAAAGTCCTGGAGGGCGGCCAGTGGCTGCCTGCAAATATTTGGAAGGCCAGTGGTTTGAAAAGGAGCGTGTATTTGTTTTGCTTTGCTCTAAAAGCCAGATTTAGGCTTAATTATTGTAAGGTGCAGGGGAAGGAGAGTTCCAAATCCTTAAAGAAGGGGGGATTTGGAGTTGGATCTTATCCCAAACCTTACTAGCTCCTCGCTAGTCAACGCTAGTTAACGGGTGGTGGGAGCTGAAGGAGCCTCGCTAAACTACTCCTCCCTGATTCTCATGATCAATAAAATGAGGGTGCTGCTTTTGGAACAACTAAAACTGCTTTGTTTTTAATTCAATGGGATCATTGAAAATGATTTGTGGACAACAGAGTGGTGATGATGGGGGAGGGAGGAGGTATGAGGGGACTAAATGGTAATAAAAAATAGCATAAAATTTTTTTTAAAAATTGTTTGTACATTTGAAAACACTGTACAAATGTCAGTCAGAACTATCACTGGGGTGGGCCAAGATGGAAGGAACTGCCCCATGAGGTGAGCGCCTCTTTGTGAATCGAGGGACAGTGTGGGGGGTGCATTTGGGGCTCTCGGGAAATCCACAACGGCTGGAGCATGGAGTATAAGCGGGGGCAGGGGTGATGAAAGGCTGGCTGGGGGAGCCAATGGCAAAATGAGGACTAGAACCCAAAGTTGACTCATTTCGTGTTCATCGCTTCATGAGTAAGACCAGCCCCCCAGCCCCCCGCCACCCCCAATGCCCTGCCCTTCAAACTCGTGGCTCTTTAGCACTAACGCCAGGGGGTATCTGATTGGTTAGGAGCCTCACCCACAACCTAGAACCCCAGAGTTAACTGTGGGTGCAGGGGAAAGCAGTCTGTTAGCTGTTCCTTGCTGCCTCTGCATCCAGGCAGTTAGGAGCAAGTGCGAACACGGTGGGGAGGAGCAAGCATGCAACTGGGTCATGACCGATGGAGCCCAAAGCTGCACTTGTCTTGCCAGCACTGGGTAATTAAGTGGAAAGGAAACGGTGGCCTCCTCTGGGCGGCGGGCAGGCCTAGGAAGCATGAGGCACTGGGCACTGCAGGCCTTCCGCTTGCAGGTAGCAGAGGGTGCAAGAGCACAGCGCCTGTGCAGGGTGCCTTGTGCGCAGCGGGCGCTGCATAAATGCTGGTGGAATGAACGAGTGAAAGAATGAAGATCAGAAAGCCAACAACTTGTTTTCACCCATCGCTCCTCCCGCCACACACCCCAAAGAGCACCCAAAACAAAGCCAGAACTGCCTCTAGCTTGGAGTGGGTGAGTCCTAACTTGGGCCTTTGATCTGACTTGAGTGACATCTCTCAGACACGGGGGTAGTTAAGGCAAGGGTGCAACATACAGAAGCCCACTCTGCCTCAGAGAATGCTCGTTAGCCTGACATCCGATGTCTGCTCATTGTCCATCATTGGACGCTGGATGAGCCTGACCACCACCATCACTCCATGTCTGACCTCTGGTTTTTAAGCCGTCCAGTCCTTTTTTCCTTCCAGGGGTGGATGGCTGGGGGAGCTAGGGAGCTAGGGAATGTGCTGTTTATTTATGAGGAAGGGGCCAGGGCCTCGAACCATCTTCGGTTACATGTTCTGGTCAAAACAACGTGGTCGTCTATTTTGGGGCCTGCTTTTCGCACTCGTAGTTTCTTCCTGAGTCAGAGCAAGGCTGCCCGTCTCCTCTCCCCTCCCCTGCCCCTCCACCCCGCCCCCCGATTTTCTGATTATTTTGCTTTTAAGCATGGTGCCAGAAAGAATGTGGAATTTGGAATCGGGTCCTGTCTCGCCCCTGACCAGCTGGCTGACCCTGCGGATGCCACTGACCCCCGTGAACCTCAGTTTCCCCATCAGTGAACAGAGACCCTGCCAGCCCCCCATGACCTTTGTGAGAATGTCCATGAAAGCTTTGAAAACGTGCCATGCAGATGTTTCTTTCTCTCTCCCTCTGTCTCATCTCTCTACCGTGGCATTTCATTTGCTTTCTCTAATGTTCTTCTCTTTTCTCTCCTGAAAACTGACATTTTTAAAACTGTTGCTGTTAAAATGAGTACTTGCCTTTTAAACATCTTCAAGTTGCTAAGCAGCGTCCACCTCCCCCCCCCTTTCCTTTTATGCAGACTGGTTGCCATAGTACCAACTGAGCATGGTAACAAGAAGCAAAGAGCAATCATTTTTCACTAAATGGGGTTGGGCAGACAGATAAATACACTGAGATGTTTCCTTACAAACCGTCCCAAAGAAGGGGAAAGTGCTCCGGAGTATACAACTCGGTTTCTTTAAGCAGCTGCTCTCTGGACTTCCTGCTCACTTACAGCGGTTCTGCACACCTAGAGCTTCCTGAACGTCTCAGCATCCCTGGCCCCACACTTCCACAAAGCCTTCTGAAATGCCGCTGCTGTTCTTCCCCTATTTGTGGTTACTTAGGGCTAAATGCAGACTCAGATCCTTCTCAGATAGTTGCTAAACATAGAACGTTGAGTGTGAATCCGTATTATGACTAAAGGTACTCCTGCCGTAGCGAGTTGGGGGAACACAGATAAACGTCATCAAAGTGACATCAAGGTGCCCTTAAAAATGGAATCGATCAAGACAGATATAAAAATAAAGAACCTTCTTGAAATCTAACATGCGTTTAAGAAATATAAATCCTAGTCTCCTGTTCTTCCACTCAAAGCTCACAAGACCAGGCCCTTGCTTACCAACCACATAAATGGAAACACAGCCAGAGGTGACTTTCCTGCCTTGGCCCAGGTAACCCTGGAGGGCCAGCTCTTCCCAGCCAGGATGCACAGATGCAGCCTGACTGGTGGTCAGGGCATTGCGATATTTCTGTGGTGGCTGGTGTTTCCCTAATTCCCAGAAGGCTCTCTTGCTGCCTAGTCATCCACACTTCAGTTCCAGGACCCTCTAGTCCTGCCCACAACTCAGCATCGAAGTGGTTAAGGCTGGCGGAAAAGGGGTCTCTGGGAGCCCAGCAGGGAGGCCGGTGGCTGTGCTGATGGGTCAATGTCTACAGCATACTGGTGAAATAGTTCGAGTGTCAGCTCCCACAGCTGCCTTTGCGCACCCCAAGCACTTTCCTCAATAATTAAGCTGGTGTTTTCTGGAGGAGGCAAATTCAAACCTTTCAGATTAAGCCATTATGGAAGTGTGCTGCCTTCCAGGACAAAAATGTATCTTCCTGGGGAAGGCAATGCCTGTGAACTTGGGTCATAGGACCGAGAGGGGCAAACGCTGTTGCCTGCACTCTCGTGCTTGGTTGCCCAATGACAATGGCACACAATTGCCGGGCAACTGGTTCCCATAGGAAGCACATTCCAGGGCCCCCCAGCGCCGGGTATGTCGGTCGCCTGAGCTGACCCCTATGTCTTAAACACACACGGCTCCGAGGGCTTTCCAGACACAGGCAGGCTCATCCCAGACTCATTCAAACAAATCGGCTTCTTTCTCAACGTGGAATGAAACGTCCTTCCATTGCTCTCCCAGGGCCTCTTCCGTGTTTGACAGCTGTTACTCTTCCTCCACCTACTGGAAGCCATTTCAGAGTTCATAACATGTCTCTCCAGAGAAGTCTGAGGGCCCAGGAAGGGAGCAGAAGAGATTCCCCAGACTTGGCTTTAGCCAGGCAGAAGCTGAAGGCATTTCAGACAGATGGTATCCATCTAGCGCCTCTCAGAAAGAGTTTCTGCCACGTCATTCACCCCATTCAGCCCAGGGCTTCTTGATCCTTGCTCTAGAAAAGTTCTCTGTGATGCCTAAGGAATGTGTGGTTGAAGCTCATTTTTCTCTGTTTGGATTCCAGCAGAAGCAGGAGTGAGCTGTTAGAACGCCCTATGAACTAGTCCTCTGGAGTCCCAGATTTCTGAATCTTTCAACTTGTTTCGGTATCTGGAGTCCTTGGTGAAATGAGCAAGGTTCTCCATGTCTGAGCAGGGCCTACTCCATGACCCTTCCCGTGGCGACTCTCGGATCCCTTGTCACGGTCACGTCTATGACGACATGACAAAGGGGTGTTTTTCAAGAAGAACACTCTTTCCAGATTCTATAAACTGCCACATGGTCCCTAACTTGACCAGGCGCAGAAGGCCAGTGATCAGAGCTTCACAGGGCTTTGGCTGTTTTGCTGGCCCAGTTATCTTGGGATTAAGTCCCAGTGGTATGCTGACAAATATTTTATCTGGCTCTCTGGCGAAAAGAAAAAATAGACCCCGATTTGTGCATTTACCAATTTCTATGGTGCAGATACCCCTACCGTGGCCCATTTCAAGCCACGAACATGGAGTCACTAAATGCAGACTTGGGAAGAGATGGGAACAGCTGCGTCCCGTGAGCCGGTCTGAGTGTGCTGACTCAGGCACATTACTGATAATCCCTTCTTCAGGGGAATATGACCATTGATCTCTTTTCACGCCCCTTTTGGTGTAGTGTTTCTATCCAACATCTAATCCTTCAGACAGACCAATTCTTTAGGCCAGTGATTTCAAACCTTTCTTGGCCCTTCTTTGTGTTTATACAAGTAAATGAACTACATAAAAACCAGCCTGGTTAAGAGACTGGGGAAGATTTTAGGCACCACGCTACCCTATAACTATGAAGAACACTAAGGATCAACTACTTTCGGTTTTCCCCACTTTATGATGATTTTAAACAGACAGAATTATATGGAAACTATGACATGGCTCTCGACATATGATTGTTTTCTTGAACTTTTTGGAATAGATTGAAATGAGCAATGTCTTGGTTCACTTGGAACCATTTGTAAAACCCATTGCATTCAGCCAGGAGGGGTTCTCAGGGGCGCTATGAATCAGCATCCCGACAATGACCTCACAGGGGCTGTCGGTCAGGCCACTGCAGTGGGGGCCCTTGCTCTACCGCGACGCCTAAATTAAGTGTTTGTCCACAGCACTGAATGTTCTCAGCTGTCTCCCGAAAACTGAGTCACACCACTTAACCGGCTTGCAGGTGTATGGTGCTGCTTTATTTTCAGTCAGTACCTTTCTCACTTGTTTTTTCACTCTCTGGGTTTTCTCACACTATTTGTTTATGTGATTTAGATCATCCTAAAAGATTCTTTTCTATATTTCCCTTCCAACAGAGTGCTTCCATTTTTATTTGTCTGTTTTACAATGTAAATCACAGTTTAATGAAGATGTACCGTTCAATCTTAATGGACTCAGGATTCCATCTAATGAGTTCCTTTCATTTTGATGGAACAAATAAGCTTGGAATTTCCTGAGACTTCAACAATCGAGTTATTAATAAGAAATAAGAATTCTAAAGCAGGAAAGGAACCTAGAAAGACAGATGAGAAACTGCAGGAATGGTCTGTCTTTGAGCTCTACAAGCTGTCTGACTCTCACTGCATCGTATAAGATTGAAAGTTTATTCTATTTCTGGTCCTTCTTGGCCATACTCTTAGATCTGAGGGTAGCAGTCACAGGGACATTTAAATGCTCAGGTCTGTCTCAGGCTAATGGCAATGGACCTGGCAATCCCAGCTCCCGTGCTGCTGGAGACACACAGGTGCACAAGCTTACAGGGCATTCATTTTAAGCCAAAGGTATGAAGTGCTGATGTTTGCATTTCAGACATCTAACTGGGTTGGGGAATAGGACCGAGAACATCCCAAATCATACACGTGGGTTACTATTACTTCCATCTGCATGTAAGGCCTACATTCTTGGTCCACCAAGAATGGGGGCAACGAATCTGGCCTCTATCCCCATCTCAGGGAGTTGCTGGACGTCCAGCAGAACAGGCCCAAGAAAGAACTACTCAAATCCAGCTTTTGGCTGTGCTCCGTATCTCAGTCAGTAGACCCACTCACAAGGTTACGCAGTCATGACCCAGGCAGTCCTGCATGGGCTCTTCCCTCTCCTCCTCTCCACTGACTTGTCAAGTCTTATCAACTTCTTTTCGAAGGTCTCAGATTTCTACCTCTTTCTTCCAGTTTCAACACCATTGTCCTAATTCAGGTTATTTCATTTTTTTGGCCTTGTCTGGGGTAATGTTTTATTCATAAAACACTTTCAATAACTACAAGTTGAATACCTGGGTTACTATAGAATCTTTCTCCAAACTTCTCTGTCCTCAGCCAATTTTAATTTCTCATTCGCATTTATACTTCATATTCCAGTGAAAGTTCTAACACATTGTGTGGGTCGTGTCTCTCCTGCAGGTCATGACATTGTACTTGCCACGGTTCTCCTCCTTAGCTTGTCTTTCCCCATGTGGTCCCATGCTCATATCAAGCCATCCTTTAAGCTCTTTCACAGCACTTGACTATTTCTACAGAGTAGTCTGGACTTGGCTTTCCAGCATTAATCCCTCCCAGACATGGCTCTCCTAAGAGCCTGGATCAATCTGACCCATTGCAAGGAATCATTTTAGGATCACATCCCATGAGCAAGCAGGATATTACTGTTGTTTCTCACTTAGGCCTTGTGCCCGAGCATCTCTTCCCCCGTGCTCTCCCCCCGCCCCCACCCGTTGTATGTTCTTCCTGAATCACATCAGCTGCAAAATCTGGAAACTACATTTCCCAGAAGCCTTGCCAAAGGTTTCCCATTTCCACTGTGCCAAACAGAAAATCTCCAGTGTGACCGAAATGTAGAAGAGAAGTGGGCCTCAACACTGTTCCTATAGCCACAGTAAGTGGGTTTGTGGCTTTCACACTGAGGACCTAGGTGAGGCATTGACCGTGGTCCCCAGGAGTCCTTCCGAGGAACACCTCTAGTGCTGTCTCAGGCACCTGAGGTCATTGGTTAATGTTTCTTGCAACGTCTGCACTTCCCTATTTCCTAAATTCTAATAGTGCTTTCACTGTTTTTTGTTCCCTAGCCTCCCAAAAGTTGTGTTAAGCCTCTGACTCCCTGCATTAAGTCTTTTCTTCTGGAAATATCTGGAGTAGTTTCTATTTTCCTGATCAAAGCTTGACTAACATAGACCAGGTAACCAAGGATTTGCGAATGAGTTTAGGCCAAACCTCAACTCTGAGTGCACCAAAATACCATCTTCCAGTCCTCTGTGGTTGCATGAATCTATAGGATTCCACAGCTGCTTCAGTTCCTGGAGCATAGGCTGAATCATCTGTAGGAATTACAGCTTTGTGGTATATCCCATCCCACTTGGCTAAGACTCTGGTACTCCCCCAAAATTTACTGGCTGATCACAAAAGGGAACTGAACTCTGTGCCCTTATCTACTTTAGCTCTTGAACTTGTGCTTCAAGGTAGGCACTTGATCTGGAATTAAAGAGCTATCACCACTCAACTTAGGTATTTGTCATTGCCTGCAAACTTCTGCCCTCATTCTTATTTGCCTTTAGGCTCCAATCTGCTTTTAGGCTCCAATCAATGGTGGTTCATCATTAAACTCTTACCACATTTCCAGGTGACAAATCATACAGCCAAGTTTGTTCCCATGGCCTGGGTCCTACCTCATCCCCATTCTGTCTTAGACTTTTTCCCTTCTACTGCTAGTCTGCTCTTGAAGTCCCAGAATGACCCTTAGTTGAGCCTGTCGTGGTTATAGTATTAAGTTAATAACATACCAATTGCCTAGAAGTATAGCATTTTTCTCTCCTCATCATTTTCCTTCAAGTTCTTGTTGTACCAAATTTAAGTTAGGGTATGACTCACAAAGACAAAGGAAGTTGCTAGGGTGAGAATGAACAGACATTGTATTATTTGACACAGAAGTGTAGACCAATTAGTCTGGTCAGAAGTCCTCATAACAGACCTTCAAAATTCTGAAGTCACCTGTCCTTTTTTCCCTACATATTACAGCGTGACAATTTGTTTTCCTTTCTTCTCACATATACTATTTGCTTTCTTGGAGAAACTCTTATTCTAGATTCAGGTATCAGAACAGACACATATACTCTGCTTTTGAATCAGCCTTCTGTAGTTGGTATGTGTTGCTGAAAGAGTTCTTTCTTTTCTCTGGCATGCTCTCTGCTTTTCCTCTCTGGAAAATTTTTGTAACCACATGTGTACATTTAGTACTACAGGCTCTTCTTTAAGAGGTAATTTATGGAAAACCAATCCATGTGCCTTACGAATGCCAATGTAATAAGTCCATGTAATCATACAATTGCAGAATTTGTTTTAGCTAGAAAATGGGGAAATCAATCCTTGATACGCCTGCAAAATCCTCATATCCATATTCAAAAGGGAACAGTTATTGCAAAAAATCATGGAAGCAATTGTTTTAGCTGCGTCTACTCTTAATATTAGAGAATTGATTTCTGCTTAATATTAGATATGGACACACTGCTTAATCTTCTTGGAAGTCTTTTAAGAGATTCCACCCACCTGTCACGTTGTTCTGCAGGATGAGTCATGAGCACTGCAGTGCCACAGAAGGAAGATTCTAACATGTTGGCTCACAGACCCCCTGGCTGGACAGACCCGCCTTTCAGATTGACATGCTCCGGTCCTGTAACAATGATGTCTACTTTCATAGGCACAGTGGTGGAATGATGACTCCATTCTTCTTTAGTGGCTGATTTCATTCCGGGGCTTCAGCCTTTCCCTTCTTTCTTGCCATCAAGTCTTGCTTCATCCACTTTCCAAAATCCAACTGCCTGCCTTCTAACAGAGGTTTCCATGACAACTTCTGTTTGTGGTGGTATTGACTCCAGCACTCCCATTTCATCTCTCCTTTGTGACACTGAGCTCTTCTTTCCTAAACCACCCTGGTTCCTCTTCATTCTTACACTGTGCTTGACTTTGACCTTCGTCTCTCCGAGTTCAGTGTACATCTTGATGAGTTTTGTTCTCAGATAAACCCGAGAGAATCAGAATTAAAGTCATAGTTTTAAATCTACCCCATCACAGAGAACTAGGTCAGATCCAGAGTCTCCTGCTTTGTAGAAGTGGAGGCCATTAATTTCCTGCCCTGGAAAACAATAATTAGATAAGAAAGAATCTAGGGAACTCCATTCTTTCCTCCTCTCCCCACAAAACAACATATACAAAGTCACCTTTCAAAATAATTCTGCATGTTTAACCACTTGAAATCTCATTTAAGATCATAAGTCTTTTTCTTTTTCAGGTGCCTTTCCCTGATAGGGATTGTCTATCTGTCATTCATTCCTTAGTATAAAATGACTTTATCAGTCAGTGACAAATTGGCAGTCCTGTATAGACGTGAGAGATCGAGAAGAAGGGGCGTCATTTTTAAATGTAGACTACTGAGAGGCAAGAAGGGAGATCACTCTGTAGGGAGATGTTCGAAAACTAAGATTCTAGAGCCTGAGGAAATGCGACAGCACTTTGCATGATGTGGGGTTGCTGTGAATAAGGGAGGTAAGAGGGCAGAATCACATGTTTTGCAGATTTTTTTAGCATAGCAATGGCAGCACCTGCCACCGACCACTGTGAAGCACTCAGCCTATGCCCTTGGCAGGTGGTGGTAGGTTGCTGATGCCTATGTGGGGTGAGGTGTTTCATCAGATGTGATTTAAGTCCTCGTTCTGTACTCTTAGAGAACTGGCAAACACCGAAATGCAGCTACAGGACACGTGACTTAGAGCACCGACTCTGCTCCTTCCTCACCCTCATCCTCCTTATTCCTCTCCACTTTAATCTCTTCATAAAAAGAGCTCGTTACGTTCAAACCCTTGAGGTTCTGTTGACCACCTTACCATGCAGATGTAAATGGTTAATGACAAACATAAAAGGAGGAATAGGCACACAGTCTACCAAGTCACATAGGTTGAACGCATCTTTTGAACTCTTTGAAACATCAAGCATCTTTATATACTGGAGAGAACAGTTCTGGACTCTTTGAGGTCTGAGTGTGGTCCTCATCCTGCCTCTTAGCTAGCCAGATGCCCTTGAGTAAATCATCTAACCTCACGGAGCCTGAGTTTTACCCAGAAGAGGAGAACTAAAAATACCTCCCTCTTAATGTTGTGAAGATTATGAGATAGAGTTTGTACTGTGTCTGGCAGATGCTTAAACCATATTAAATTTTAATAAAGTGTGTCTTTAATATATACAGGGAGGGGGTAGAATTGAATACATTTTTTGTTTTCTAGAGCTTTTTCTAGAAAATTTTCTATCTACATTCATCCCAAAATTCATCAAATAGAATAATTACTGAATGATATGTGCCAAGCAGTGTAAAATTTGATATAATTTCTTTTTATGGATTTCATTGAGGATGTGCCTTAGACTTATTTTGAAACTAAATCTTTGGAACAGAGTCAGCTTTATTAGACTCGTGATAGCTGTGCTCTTGTGGGCTGCTTTGGAATTCTATACTTGCCTACTGTATTTGAGAAACCAGTCATGATTCATTCTATAGTTCAAATTCTCTTGAGAGCCCTCAACCCATTTGTTTCAATGCAATCAGTGTTTATGTGCTACTTTCCATGTGCAGAGGGCAATGCTAGAAGCTGGGAGTAGTTAAGGAAGAATAAAACACTGTTCAGTTTCAAGGAATAGTAAATATGGCTTAGAGCCAAAGCATCAGGCAAATGACTAATAGAAAGCAATGAAGTGAATGCGATGAGCAAATGATATGAGAAATGTGAAGAGAGAGGTCCATTCTGGCTGGGGGAACCAATTAGTGGATGAGGTAGCATGTATACATGACTTTAAAGAATGAGCAGACTCTGACCTCGCAAGATGGGAAGAGATACCTGTGTAGACAAAGAAGGGTGATTGTCTAATTAGTCATCATTAAGGAGACAGTGAACTTGGTTAAAGTTATAGCTTTGGAAGCATAGAATCACTGAATTTTATAGCCAGAAAGGATCCTAGAATCCAATCCACTTATTTTAGCAGCATGTGTTAAGAGGATTTACAAGAGGTATGTTTAGAAAGGCATGTTGGATCCGTTCATGGAGAACCTGTCATTTAAAAAGTCTGCACGTCCTACCACAGGTAATGGAGGTTTCTGGAGGTTTTGGGTGGAATTGAGTGGGTTTGCAGCTCTCCTTCCAGTTTTCGGGTCCTTCTGTAGCAGTGCTTCTGGGTAAACACTTGGAGAGCTTATTAAAACATTGATGGCGGGCCCCCATGTCCCTAGTTTCTGGTTCAGTACATCTGGGTGGGACCCCAGAATCTGTACTCCTAACAAGCTCCCGGGTGATGCTGGAGACCACCCTGGGAGACCACAGCTGGAGAACCATCGCTCTGTTGTACACTGTTGGTTCTCAGCTCTGGCTGCCCATTCAAAGCATCAGAGGGTTAAGAAACAAAACAAAACACCAAGGCTTGTGCTTCAGCCCAGATCAGCTGCACCAGAAGCACTGAGAATGGCAATAGCTGTTGGTAATTTTTGAAAGCCCCCAGGTTCTGCCCTAGGTCAGCCCTTCTGGAACTTTCTCGGGCGTATGAATCACTAGGAGTCTCAACAAGATGCAATCCCTTTGTAGTGGCTCTGGGGGGAGGCTTGAGGGGATGCATTTCTAATAAGCTCCCAGCAGATGAGTGTGCTGCTGGGCAATGAACCACACTTTGACAAGGAAGTTTCTACAAAGTTCAATATTCATTTTCCTTCTCACTTTTCTCTCCAAGCTTCTCTTCAGCAGTTGACCGAGTTTCTCTTTCTCTGCCCCCAGTGCCATATAATAACTTTCCATCCCCAAACCCCTATGGGATGGTGCCCCAAAAAACTCACTGAGGGTCTGGGTGAAGAACTTCGGGTTTGGTCAGCAGGTGAGTCAAGATGGAGATGGGACTCGGGACAAACGCTTGCTCGGCTGTCCAAAGCCCGAT
Source organism: Trachops cirrhosus (assembly GCA_028533065.1). Taxonomy (NCBI): domain Eukaryota; kingdom Metazoa; phylum Chordata; class Mammalia; order Chiroptera; family Phyllostomidae; genus Trachops; species Trachops cirrhosus. Next base: position 6,075,203 of record CM052548.1, on the reverse strand, counting down.
GCGGTGCAGGCGAGCACGTTTCAGCAGCCCAGGCCTGGACGTGTCAGCCTTCTGTCCCCACCAGCTGCTGCGCCCGGCAGACCACCCGCACGCCTTTTGCTCTCCTTCTTTACGTGCACCTGAGCTGGCCCACCCTCCCTCAGCAACTTGCTTTTTTGCACAAATTACTCTTTGTTATAAGCAAAATTCCCAAAGAGAGAATAAGAAGCTTTCTGGTGTATCTATTAATCATTAAGGAGGTTGAAAGCTGGGAATGAGGAAAGGGAGAAGGAGACAGAAACTGAGAGGAAAAAAATGCCCACTTGAAATGAAGAGTCTCTTACAGTCCCCTTGGTACGACCTGCATTCCTGTCCATAACCTGAAATGCCTTCTCCCTTTCCTTCGAGTGTGTTTATCGGGGGGATGAAGACAAACGGGTGGGAGGACTTTCTCCCCTTTTATTTTCTTCAGTAAGTTCTGACGACGATTTGAAGTGTTCTTGGCTAGAAAACTATACTCGAAGGAGTAAAAATGAAAACATTCCAAGGTTACAAGGCAAATCTCCTATCCTCACAACCTTGGGTAGATCAATGCTAGGACACCCGAATGACTTCAATTACAGGAAGCTATCTGAGCACAAACTGCACTGCACTGTGCCATTGTCCAACAAAGAAAGAAAACAACCATTGTTTTTGCTAAGCTGTGTTCATATTTACAAAAGGCTCTGAAAGAGTTTAGCCCTTGAAATGCTTCTTTTCGGGACCTTGGGAAATTACCACTTAGGAGCAGGAACTGATAATTTATTTACTGATGATATGCGGGCGAGGAAATTTTTGCGAGGGTTCCAAGAGGGACTTCCAAATGGACCTGAATACAGATACGCACGGAGGGTGCAAGAATTCAGGCCACTTGTGATACTCTGTGATACTCCCAAATTTGGGTCACTCTCTCAATTTGTGTGAGTACAGAAACAAAAGCTACTTGGAGGTCTCGCGGATTGGCAGAGTGTCTTAAAATACTGTCCTAAAGAGGCAGTGCTGGAGATTCAGAACAGACTTCCAAAATAAACTCGGCACGGCAGTCTTCCCGGACTCACCTTGCGAGGCCCGCCCCCCTGCCCCCCACCCGCCCTCACCCCGGCCGCCAGCTCTAGGTGTTTGAAACTTCAGTACTGGACTGTTACAATCCTCCCTCTGTGAGCCTGCTTCCCCTGGGAGGAGTCAATCATTCTGAAATGCAGTCAAGACTTCTGCCACTCCAGATGCAAGCTCTCTTTCACGAACCGTGCACACTCCCCCTCCTGTGTTAGTCATAATCAAGCTTCGCCTGGCGGGGGAGAGCGTTAGGTGTGCTTGTGTGCCCGAGCACGTGCGCTCACGTGAAGGACAAGCATTGGCCATTGGCGTGGGATCCGGACTCAGATCTCGGAAGCAGCCGGGGACATAGGGTGATGTACAGTAACGAGTACAATTCTGTCAGACCTAAATCCCAGTTCTGTCCTCTTGGTCTCAGCTGTTTCTGCCACCAGAGCAAACTTCTATGTTTTGGACCAGAAGTACAGATCATCTGTTGTGCTTTAAAGTGGGTGGGTTTCTTCTTTTTTTTTTTTTTGAGGAGCTAATTTGGTTGTGCCATACCATCAAGAGGAGCCACTTGTAAATTATATTTAGGCATGTGTATGTTCCTCCCCTTGTGGTGATGCTGAGTCATACCCAGCTTCTCCGTATTATGTAACTCTACACTCCCAAGAGCTCGGAGGCTCTACAGAAAAGGCCCTTCTATGCTCCACCCAGCGGAAGGGACTCTGCTCTTCTCTCCCCCTGGCCCGGCTTTTTCGGTGGGAAAAAAAGAGAGTGACCAATGTGACTGTGTTTGCCTGGGAGTTTCCTGGTGTTGATGGAAAGTTTTGTGTTCCAGGGACTCCCTCCATCCCACCCCTCACTTAGTCCCAGGCAAACTTGGGACAACTGGTCACCCTAGCAGGTCTGGCTTTTCTGGCCTTAGGTAATGAGTGTGTGGACATCAGCACCGGGTCCTGACAGCTCCGGGTTCCATGGAGAAGTCTGCTGTGGTCCTGGGGAGGGGACAGGTCCCCCCTCCGTGTGCAGCCACAGACAGGTGTTGAGAGGCCCCTGTGCTGAGGGAGGCTATGGCCCCACGAGCAAAGGCTTCTATTCTGTTACACTGCAGTAAGATGGAAGCCAGGCATCCCTGTGTGGGGGCAGGGAGGACAACCTGGGCTTTGGAGCCCAACTGGGTTCAAACGTTAGTCATGCCACTTACTCATTCTGTTTCTGGGGGTTGTTATCGAGCCTCTGTCAGCCTCGGTCTCCTGGACACACGTGACTCTTAACTTTCAAACTCTGGACAGTATTTTCCTTATGAAAAGGTAATCAAATTCCGATTTACTTCTCCCAGATTTAGAATAAAGCAGTAACTTCATCTTTTTGACTAGGTTTGTGTTATTTCTAAAAGGATATTACATATATTTGGTGGGCATAAAATTTATGCACTGCAATTAGGACATGCAGGGACATAAATTTATTTTTCTATAACTGAATTAAATCCCTTCATGAGCCTTCCTTTTCACTGATGGAGGAGAAAATCTTGCCTCTCGAAGATTGTTCAGCTGAAGACTAGACTTCTCCAGGTTAACTCTTCGTTTAAATTTACTGTATTGAAGACCTCCCTCTAGTGCTCTTGAGTTTTCTTCTCACCTAGGAAATCAGGGGCCTTGGAAGGGGCGTCCCATTAGAGCCCTCCATTCTAGCTCATTCTGGAGAGGCCCGTACAGCTGGGGCTTCGTGTGAAGGTGGCCGCGCCTTCTGGGGGTGGCTGGTCCTTGCTGCCCTGCACCTGTGTTTGCTGCTGATGTCCATAGACCTGCCGCAACCCCAAGCACAGGGTCCACGTATTCCTTCCTAGACTGACCCCAGCCTTCTGAAGCCCAATGCCCCTCTCCCTAGCTCCACTGTCTTTCCTTACACTTAATGGAGAAGTATCATTGAGTATATCTGGGCCCTCTTCACCTCAATAGGTGGGCCACCATGTTGGCACAGGGCATAATGCAAGGTGTTCCAAGTCTTCTCGCCATCCACTCAAGAGGCAGGCGTAAGCCCTGAGAGTGATGGATTCCCTCTTAGCCCGTTTGGTGTTTCCAGCCTCTCACCTGCCCCTTCCCCCAACACAGTTTTGACTGTGGAGCTGGGCTGCATCAAAGGTACTCAGGAACATTAACCCAATTCTAAGGCTCTTCTGTGCAACACTTCTCTTGGTTCAAACCCCAGTCATTTCCATGCAGAGGAAACTGCTTGTATTGTGCTTATATAATGTCCTCAGTCCTTCATTGTTCTAGACTTATTGCAAAAATTCTATGGTCTGAGTCATACAAGCTTGACCTTTCAGTCTTCTGAACAAAAATCTTTTCAAAGCAAAATCATCTCTTTCTTTTTCTTTCCCTTTCCCCTCCTCGCCTTTCCTCCCTCCCCTCCTTCCTCCCTCTCCTCCCTTCCTCCTGTCCTCCTTGCCTTCCTCCCTGCCTCCTTCCCTCCCTCCTTCCCTCCCTCCTTTCCTCACCTATCTCCTGCAAATCTAACATGTTTTGGCCTCCAAGCAGTTACTACTCTTTGTGTAGTCATTAAAGTAAATACAACTGTCATAACAAATCAACTCCTAACCTTCAGTGGCTTAATGTGACAGAAGTTTGTTTCTCACTTTTGGGACAATCTGATGCAAGCTAGGAATGGGGTGTTCTGGCCCATGGACATTCAGGAACCCAGGAACTCTGTCATCTTCAGCTCGAAGTTTCTAAGGGAGAGTGAAGAAGGTACATCCACTTGCCTTGGGAGGGACATATATCATTAGAGGTCATATTCAGTTGGGGAAAAGCTGTGCTAGGGCCCCACCTAGCTGCAAGAGAGCCTGGGAAGTGTAGTCCTCCCAACCTGTGCAGCCACTTCCCAACCACAGTTCTAACCAGAGACTGTCCTTCCAGGCGCTGACTTTTGCAGACTTCTAGAAGGTTTGGCACACTGTACTGTGCATGTGGAATAAAAAGATGATGAAGATATGGGCCTTACCCTCATGGGGCTTACCTTAAATACTAGTAAGTATTTAAGCTGTTAACCTTTCCATGCTGCTTTTTTGTGGGCCTGGAACAATAAGGTCCAGGCTTTTGGTTTGTCTCTATTGATGTCAAGATAATGAATAAAGAATGCAGAGGGAAAGCTGAGGCGGGTCTTGTAGGTCATCTGCACAAAAGCTTTTGTCCGTGGATAAGGAAACCTGAGACGCAGAGAACTGAAATGACTCGCTCAGACTCCTCTAGCTAAGTAGTGCCAGGACCAAGTAAAATCCTGCTCTTTCCATCTTCCAATCCTAAACACTTTTCCATATACTGGACCTGGATAACTATCAGCATTCACCATTATACCCATGGAACATGTGGGCATCACCGCTTCATTGGGAAATCATGGTGCCTCTCTGAACTATTGTCTTTCTATCCACCTTGGAGTCTCCTCTCATTCAATAGGTTGTATGACCCCAAACTGTCAATCTCACCTTAGGTAATATTATCCACCAGGTTTAATTTTGTCCAATTAGCAGTCTGATGGGTCTCAAAAGCTGAAACAATGGTTGTTTTAACATGCAGTGCTCTCTATCACATATCCAAAGCCACTGGCCACATCTGTACATTAGTTGAGCTTGTATTTAATCACATTATTAGTGTGATCTCTCCCAGAAGACCCAAATACATTAGATTAAATGGCCATGCCACTGTGATCTGTCAACTGTGTTTGGATTGGCTTTGTCAGCTTTTACACAGAGATATAAGGGGACTTGGAGATTTCTGAGAATTAATCCTGACTTGTGAATCACTGGGCAATGGATATGCCCAGCATGCAGTGTAATATTTTCCCTGATGGAGATACTTCTGACCTGTAAACTCCGAGCTACAGGAACCTTCATCCTACTGTGCATTTCTCAGATGGACCGTGACCTGTGAGGCTGAAACTCGCCCACTATGCCTTAGTTCTGAAGATTCCAGCTCTCTCCTGGAGAGGTGGTGGCTGTGGAGCTATGTCACAATATAGTGGGAAAAAGAGTTGAATAATTTTTAAGGTAAGCTTCTTGAGAACAAAAGCTATGTCTTAATTGTCTTTTTATTCTTCATGTCCCAGAGGCAAGTTATTCAGTGAATTGTTTCTGTTTTGGCAATTGAGAACTTAAGGAAGTTTAGTCTTGGGTTCTGTAACTGAGGAGAAGCTATATATATTGTACAATTATAAAACTCTTTCCAAACAGTAGGTCTACTCTAACCAGAGCACACGGCAGTAGCACTTACAATTCCCTGGACACTCTGGAGAGTCTCAGACTCTATTGCCATACAAAACCATGTACTCGGCTCTTCATGTGGAAGAAACTGAACAAGCTAGGGGCCCTAATTTCTTAATATATAAGTGAAATGAAGTTTCCTTACAGTCTTAGCCTTCGATATTTTTGCTACAACTATTTACCTATGCTTCCCTGGAAAGCTACTCAGACACTCATTTACTTCTCACCATACTTTTTTTAGACATGTTTTTAGATTGTGTTGAAATGTCCAAGTTTCTCCTAAGTTGACAAAAAAATTCATTTCATGTGGCTGGAATTAGGCCCACTGAGATTTTTCACAAAGAGAAACTGATTTTTCACAATATCAAAAACCGTTGAAAAGAAGTTGCGATATTTTTCTGCACCAATACCATCAGACTACTGGTATTCCAGTCAATTAGTTGGTATTGTTGTTTAGGGTGTGAATTGCCAGAAGGACCCAACTTCAGCTGTCCCAAGAAACCTGTCCTTTCTTCTGGATTCTCAAGTTGAATGTATAGTTTCAGTTGTTGTCCTTTCCCTATCTCCTAGGCTGGCACTGGAAGATTTCATTGGACTGTTTACTCAGTCAGTTATTCAGCAAAGACTGAGAACTTACAATAGATGGGCACTGTGTTGGGCATCAGGAATTTAAATATGAGAAAGGCACAGCTCTCACATTCAAAGAGCTCACCTTGAAGTCTAGAGGAGGAAGCAAATGGTACCAGCCTACCCACAGTAGGAGAGTGATTAAGACCACATAGGATGGCATGGGGTTCTACTCTCTTGCTCACCTCCAGGGATCATGTGGAGATTTTTTTGGTGAATGGCAGCCCGCGGGGTACAACATGAGTGATACCCAGGAGATGTATGACATGGCTGTTGTGGGAGGAGTCACAAAAAGGCTTCTTAGGGAATGAGACACTTGACTTGAGCCTTGAAATGATGAGGAGGTAGACGAAACATGGAAGGACATTGCAGGGAATGACCTAGGCAGAGGGGCACAATGTGGGTATGGTCAAGACTAGAGTTCAGTAGGCAAGAGGAGGTGTGGTAGAAAATGAGGTTGTAAAAGGAGGCAGAAGCCAGAAAGGAAGTGTCTTACCTGCCATACGAGGAATTTGAAATGCATTCAACTAGTGCTGGAGAGTCTTGAAAAGGCAGTCAATACGTCAGTGACTTGCATTTTGTAAAGTTCACCTTGGAGGTAATGTGGGAGATGGATTTGTGTAGGGAGAGAGTAGAGAGGCGGCTTGGAGAACAGGGAGATAATTTAGAAGGCTATTGAACTAGCCCAGCAGAAAAGGGATGAGAATTTCAGTTCAGGTGGTAAGGAGAACGATGATTCAAGACATTTCGTCTCAAATCATTTGGAAACTCCATAGGTCTCGGTGACTGTTAACAAGTAAGGGACAGGTAAAGGTTGTTGTTGGGGATGAAAGCCACGTGGGTGAATCATAGACCATTTGACCAGAGGAGAGGAGCCAGAATTAAGGGAACTTTGGGTACAGAATGACTAGTTTGGGTCATGTTGAGTTGGAAATTGGGAACACCAATGTAGCAGGGCTGCAGAGATAAGACTAGAGTTGAGGGGAGGTGAATGGGCCACAAGAAGGAATTTAGAGCCATCAGTGTTTACAGTATGTTGGAGGATATTCCTCTAAATTCCTGATTTCTCCCTTCTCTCCACCCTAAGATGACCTCTGGTGAACTTTTCCGACATTTTAAGTTTTTCAAAGTCATCATTTGGAATCTGGTCAGTCTTAGCTGTCAGGCTGAATTACCACTTGCATGACCTCCAACAGATTGTTACAACTCCAAGTCCCTTCCTAAGGTTCCTCAGCTCTTCTGTTTTCCCAATGGCTTCTAGACAAATAGTTGAATAGACTTCTCTCCTGGGCTCCAGTCCAGCATCATCCAGAGAAAAGACCATGAGTCTGGTCCAGCATCATCCAGAGAAAAAACCATGAGTCTGGTCCAGCATCATCCAGAGAAAAGACCATGAGTCTGGTCCAGCATTATCCAGGGCAATCAGATCATGAGTCTGATTCCCTGCTCCACCACTGTCAAGCCATGTGGTCTTCTGCAAATTATTAAACTTCTCTGAATTGTGGTTTACTAATCTTTGCGAGTGACTCTAATAATACCTGGAGCACATTCTTTTTTAAAATTTAAATGAGGCGAAGTGTTTAACCTGACATATCAATAGATGCTCAACAAACATTAAATTCATTCATCTATCAATTTTGCAAATAAGAATCTATTAATGTTGGAAGAACACCTCAAGACTCTCTCACCTAATTCCATCAAATTAAAGATGAGAGAACTGACAAATGAAAATGGCTTGGCTGAGTCATTTTACTTAGCCAGTTAGTGGCAATCTCTGGGCTTTGTGAGATTGTGAGCTCACGTATAACTTTATACCATGCTCCTTCCTTCCAGCTTGTTTCGGAAGGGTCTCTGGCTCCCCATATAGAACCACAGCCCCACTGGGCTTCCTGTGGGGAGACAGGACGATGAAGGCCTTATGGACTATTGCTGCATAACAAATCATCACAAACTTAGCAGCCTAAGACAATGCACATCTTACCACTTCTGTAAGTCAGAGGTCCTGGTGCAGCTTGGCTGAGATCTCTGCTTGAGGTCTCACAAGGCTCCAACAAAGGCTGAGATCTCATCTGGAGGCTCGAATAGGGAAGAATGTGCTTGCAAGTTCACTTGAGTTGCTGACAGAATTCATCTCCCTATTGCTGTGAGACTGAAGTGTCCACTTTCTCACCAGCTGTCAGCTGGGGACCACTCATGGGAACCAGAGACCACTCAAGGTCGATGCCAACTGGGCCTCTCACAGATGCTCTTGCAACAAAGCCTCATAACTTCTTCAAAGCCAACAGGACAGAGTCTCTACCTGTCTGGCAGGAAGTCTCATATAAATTGTCATGGGCCATAAGGACTGAAGTGATCTCACTTTGCTGTATTTCACTGGTTAGAACAAGTTCAGGTCCCGCTCACACTTTAGGGCCGGGGGTTACCCAGAGCATGACACCAGGGTCAGAGATTGTGGGGTCCTCTTAGAATTCTACCCTCTGCAGATACCATGGCAGGTTTCCCTGTGAGAGCATCATAGAGCACAGTCTGGCTCGCCCTCAGCCTCCCCCATCACAGCCCAACACATTGTACTGCTCTGGGGGCAGCTGGACCTGCGAGGGCTCTGGAATGACTGCTGGAGCCAGGCTCCGCAGTGTTCCCAGGAGACCCTGTCAGACCCGTACTGGCACCAAGCAACGGAGCGGAGCTGGTAGGAGGAGAAAATACATGCATGTACACATGTGTGCGTGGGTATTGGTGTACGTCTGTGCGTCTGTGCGTCTGTGTGTGTGTGTGTGTGTGTGTGAGGGGTCCTTCCTAAGAGCACATGAAGAGGCACTGCCTGCCATTCTGGTCTCTTCTGAAGTGGCCTCTTCCTGAATTGTTGGTACGCTCTGTGACATGAGTCATGTGGCCTCTTTATTAAAAATCCACCTTCTCCAGCTGAGGCAAAGCGAATATTTACCCACGTCCAACTCTGGTCTCGGCCATGGTGAATGTCTATGCCTTCTCTGTGGGCCTATCCCAACCCACTGGGCATGGTTACAAAAGGAAGACATCCTCTCTCTTCCCGATCCTTCTGGGGATGAGAAACTGGAAGGTGCTTTCTCTCTCTCCTGGAGTGGCTCCAGCCTGCCAGCCCCTGAGAGCTTGTCTTGAAACTGCCATTACCACACTACTCTCTTGCACTTCCTGCCTAAGTTCACATCCCTCATCTCACCCTTGAGGATCCAGCAAGCTTTGCAAGCCCCAGCCCACGCCCCACTCTCCACCTTTCTCCCTTACATACTGGATCCCCTATTGCTGCTCGACACCCAGGGCATGTTATACCTGGGTGCCAGCTGCCATCCATCTGCTGCTGTGGTTCCATGTCGCCCTCCCAACCCACCGAAGCCCCCTCCTTATATGACCAACGTCAAAAGCCAGGCGGCCCCCTCCACCCCACTTTAAACCTCGCCGCCTTCCCTATATCCCGCAGGCATTAATCTGCACCAACTCTGACCTCTCGTGGCTTTTGCTAACTGAACCTAACAGCCCATTTTAGACAATTTACTGGGCACTGAGTTTCATTATTCTTTCATTTTTTTCACAGGAATGTGTCTTGTTTCTCTAGCGAGATGATCAGTCTCTTGAAGGCAGAATGGACGCTTTCCCACTGTTTGTTTCTCTCTCTCTACCTCCCTCCCTTTCTTTTCACAGTGCTTACAATTTGGGTCATGAGGCTGGATGGGCCTGGATTTAATCTCTGTTCCTCCACTTTCTGGCTAAACTACATGATAGTCATTTCTGTGGTATTTAAATGAGGATAATAATGACCTCCTATGGTTGTTGGAAGGACCAGTGAAATAACACATGGGAAGGAATTAATACACATCTATGTGCCTGGCACAAAGCAAGTATTCAACTAATACAAGATGTTATAGAGTCTTCGATTTCACATGACTGTTTCTGTTTAATTCAGCAAGAAATACTTGAGCAACTTCTGTGAGCAGGGTACTGTGCTCATGGAGGGATGTCCGAAAGCCAGTGATGATGCTCTTGTGCCCTGTGAAGATTCTTCAGGCTTCCAGGAATCTGTAGACCATGACCCAAAACCCTTAAAGAGACCAACGTAGATAGTGATTGTTCTTAAAGAGCAACAAGACTCCCCTCACAATGATTCCATTATGAAAAGCCCTTTTGGTGTAGACAGCCATTAGCATTCCTGATGAGAGGGCATAGGGTTCCCAGATATGGGTTCTTCTCCATTTTCTCCTGCCGTGGAAATGGGGGCCACCTTGGACGAGGTGACCAGATGGCACTGGTTTGATGAGCTGTTAGATGAGAGGGAAGATGGGTGTCTGCCCGTGATGCTGTGGGTGGGGCGGGGGACGTGTAGAGGGACTGGTCACCCACAATGTGCCCTCTCCTTTAAGCTCATCCCCGTCCCCTCAGAGGCTCCTCATGCTTGTCAGAGAGATGGGGAAAGGGCTCACGATAGAAGTGTCTTCTCAAGCTCTGGGGTGGGGACCCTTATGTAAGAATGGTCACTAAGGTCAGGAATGAACTAGGGGCCTAATGGATGTCAGCTGAGTTGAGTGCTTCCTTCTTCTGGTAGCCGATGCCTAAACCCTACAGAGCCTGGTCCAGCTGAAGGTGATTAGCCATCCTGACAAGATTCTGCTGTCCTACAAGTTGAAATGGAACTTGGGAAAATTATCCTAAAGCCAAAGTGTAAAATGTTGATCAGGGCCGCTTTGTTTGAACCTGAGCTTTTAGAGAAATGCAGGGATTTCTCTGCTCCCTTTTGTGGGGGAGCTCAATGAAATGGGAAGCCTTCCACATGAATTCCCATCACAGTAAAATTGCAAGGGGTAGGACTCACTGGTTGTCTCTTTTACAGACAGCAGTGAGCCTTGGTTGTTGAAGTGAAATACCATGTCAGGAAAGCCCCAAAGCCACATGGGACTTCTTGTTTGATGGGTACTCACTGAGCCCATTGTAGCAAAGAGAAAGCAAAGGCTTCGGAGGGAAGGGAAGGCCTTTCAGTGTGTGATGGATCCACTGAGCAGCCCATGGTGGATGCATGGCCTTTCTCCTTGGCTTTTGGTGATGTTGTCCTGGCTGATTCCTAGGTCCACAGCTGTCAGTTCAGGTCATAAGTCATCCATTAAACCATATGGTGCTTTGACCTGCCCTTCAGAACTTGGAGGTGGTCAGAGAACTCCATGCCCCCTGAATCCCGTCAACTCTGGCCACACGGTGAAGAAGAGCCCAAGGGAATTCTGCATCTGAGAAGACCCCAGCCCCGTGGCATTGAGGGGAAAGACAGTTTTCATTTCAGCGGTTCTCCCCACCCATCTATGGTCCATCCTTGAGTCAGATTGGGCTTGGGGACTTCTAGACCAATGTTCCGGCTTCTGATGGCTTTCCTTCACCCTGGCTTTCTCAAGGAGTCTCCTGTGAGAGTCTAATGGAAATATAAAGGACCCATTGCCCTGGCCAGGTAGCTCAGTTGGTGAGAGTGTCATCCCAATATGCCAAGGCTGTGGTTTCAATCTTTGGTCAGGGCGCATATAGGAAGCAACCAATGAATGCATAAATAAATGCAAAAACTAATCAATGTTTTCCTCCCTCTCTTTTTCTCTCTCTCTCCATCCCCTTCCTCTCTCTCTTTCAAAAAAATAAAATAAAATAAATAAAGGACAAGCAAATGGCTTCTTAACTCACTGCAAGATTTAGCAATAATGGCAGCCTTATGGACTGATCTCTTATCACGTGCCTGAACCTGTGCCAAGCCTTCTTCACACACTGATTGGCCCAGAAACCCTAGTAGGAAGTACCTTTATTATCCATAGCAACCGACAAGGAAACAGGGCCCACTGATGTTAACTCAGGCACCCAGGAGCACACAGCCAGACAGTCAGAGAGCTGGAGGGTAAATCCAGCTCTCCAGATCAGTCTCCAGATCTTAGAGTCAAAACCCTCAGGCATCATGCCATGTCGCTCTAGGAGTTTAAAGAAAAAGTCTCCCCAAATTTCTATTTTTATTTATCTCTTCACCTTTTCATGTCACATACAATTTCCACTCTTTTGGGTTCTCTTTCTTGCTTACTGCCCTCCATCCTCGCATCGAACAGAAGATTAGTGGTATTAGTTTATTTTTTAATATATTTTATTGATTATGCTATTACAGTTGTCCCATTTCCCCCCCTTTATTCCTCTCTGCCATGCACACTCCCACCCACCCACATCCCCCACTTAGTTCATGTTAATGGGTCGTACATATAAGTTCTTTGGTTTCTCCATGTCCCATACCATTCTTAACCTCCCCCTGTCTATTTTCTATCTACCATTTATGCTACTTATTTCCTGTACCTTTTACCCCTACCCCCATGGTGATAACCCTCCATGTGATCTCCATTTCTGTGATTCTGTTCCTGTTCTAGTTGTTTGCTTAGTTTGTTTTTGTTTTTTTTAGGTTCAATTATTGATAGTTATGAATTTATTGTCATTTTACAGTTCATATTTTTTATCTTTTTTTTCTTAGATAAGTCCCTTTAACATTTCATATAATAAGGGCTTGGGTGATGACAAATTCCTTTAACTTGACCTTATCTGGGAAGCACTTTATCTGCCCTTCCATTCTAGATGATAGGTTTGCTAGATAGAGCAATCTTGGATGTACGTCCTTGCCTTTCATGACTTTGAATACTTCTTTCCAGCCCCTTTTTGCCTACAAGGTTTTTGGGGTTTTTTGTTTTTTTTTTTTGAGAAATCAGCTGACAGTCTTATGGGAACTCCTTTGAGGGTAACTGTCTCCTTTTCTCTTGCTGCTTTTAAGATTCTCTCCTTATCTTTAATCTTGGGTAATGTAATTATGATGTGTCTTGGTGTGTGCTTCCTTGGGTCCAACTTCTTTGGGACTCTGAGCTTCCTGGACTTCCTGGAAGTCTATTTCCTTTGCCAGATTGGGGAAGTTCTCCTTCACTATGTTTTCAAAGAAGTTTTCAATTTCTTGCTCTTCCTCTTGTCCTTCTGGCACCCCTATAATTCAGATTTTGGAATACTTAAAAATGTCCTGGAGGTTCCTAAGCCTTTCCTCATTTTTCTGAATTCTTGTTTCTTCATTCTGTTCTGGTTGAATATTTATTTCTTCCCTCTGGTCCAAACCATTGATCTAAGTCTCAGTTTCCTTCCCATCACTGTTGGTTCCTGTACATTTTCCTTATTTCACTTTTCATAGCCTTCACTTTTTCCTTTTATTTTGCGACCATACTCAACCAATTCTGTGAGCATCTGATTACCAGTGTTTTGAACTGTGCATCTGATAGGTTGGCTATCCCTTTGTTGCATAGTTGTATTTTTTCTGGAGCTTTGATCTGCCCTTTCATCAGGGCCATGTTTTTTTTGTCTTGGAGTGCCTGTTACATAGTAAGGGGCGGAGCCTGATGTGTGCACCAGGGTGGGGCAACCCAGGTTGCTGTACTGTGGCGCTGTATGTGGGGGAGGTGTCCAAGAGGGAGCAGTGCCCTTTGCTCTGCTCTCTGCCAGCTTTCAGTCACTTCTCCTGCTTCCCACAAGCAAATTGGGCCCTTCTGATGCTGATTCCTGGGTGGGTGGTTTGTGTATGTTCTAGGACCCCGGTGGATCTCTCCAATAAACTCTCCTGTGAGGCTGAGAGTTTCTCCTGCTGCTGCTGCAACCCCCACAGGTGTTCTCAGTCAGAGGCTTTGGGGCTTTATTTCCCTGCACTGGGACCCTGAGTTACGGGTCTGTCTCACTCCCCAGTTTTTCCTCCCGGTTTATCTGCACACAGATGTGGGACCGCCCAGTCCTCCAGCCGCTGCCTGGGAGGAAGTCCTCTCAGTCCGGCTGCCTGTCTCCACCCCTCCTGCCAGTCTGGGTGAGTGTTTCTTCTTTAACTCCTTGGTTGTTGGACTTCCATGCAGTTTGATTTTCTGACAGTTCTGGTTGTTTTTTGCTTTTAAATTTGTTGTTGTCGTCTTTTGGTTGTGGGAGGAGGCACAGTGTGTCTGCCTATGGCTCCATCTTGGCCAGAAGTAGTTTATTTTTAAATATAAGTGTGTCTTGGCACGTGAGGTGCTGGAAGTTATGAATACTTGCAGCTATCACTTATTCCTGCCACTCAGGTGGCAAGGACAGGAAATGGGGAATCATAGTCTCATGGTCCAGCCCAGCAATTTTCAACCTTGTTCATCTCATGACACATATAAACTAATTACCAAAATTGTGCGCTACACACACACAGAAATATTTTTTTTTTGCCCATCTGACAAAAAGGTATAATTTTGATTCATTCATACGGGACCGCTATTGTTGTATTGGCTACTGTCATTTTTTATTTGACAATCTAAGGGAAGAGAAATCAGTGTCCCTGGCTAAATAGTCAGGTAGGGTATGTTTTTAAAATTCTGGTGGTACACCAGTTGAAAATAACTGGTCTAGTCCAATGGGTCAGGTCCAAGAAGGGGAAAGGTATGAGCACCAAAAAAACTCACAGGTGATGAGGAGTGGGGTTTTGCCAGAGCTACAGAGCTCGGATTACCACACCTTAACCTAGCAATGCACCATCACATCAGGACAAGTGGGCCAACAGGTGGATCCCTCTTTGGTTTGCTCTGAAGCACGCAGCACGGTCAGTGAAGTCATTTTGCCAAAAAATGTCTCAGCTGGGTTTTATTTCACTTCCAAGGTACAGGAAATTTAGGGATTAGGAACCAAGGTAAATGACTCAAGGAGCAAGTACTCAGACAATTTCAGAAGGCAGGGCACTCCACAGACCCCTGCTAGTCTCTACTGCTGGTCACTAACACGACGATAAAGAGGAGGAGGTGGGAGGTGTGGAGGGGCTCCGCAAGAGTCAAAGAAAGTAAAGAAGGGTGACCACCAAACACAATGGCGGACTTTGGTTGGATCCGGCTTTGACTCAATGAGTCATGAAACACGTCTGGGGAACAATGGGAGAAATTTGAATATGAAACAAGGACTAGGTGCCATGCAGGTTATTACTGTTTTGGTAGGTGCAGTACTGGGATGGTGATTATACAGGACAAGGGCCTCAGTTTTTAGAGGTGCTGCTGGCGTCTTCAGCAGTGCAATGTCATGATGTCTAAAATTCTGCATAAAAAAAAAGAGTAAAGTACACGTGGCAAATGCTAGTCATTGTTTATTCTTGGTGAGGGGTCTGCGGTGTTCATTATACTATACTAAGGTGACTATGCCAAATCTAGTGAAATGGAAAATGAGCACCTTGGTTCGGCAGTGGGAAAACAACGCAGTGATTTATAAGGCTGATTTACGAGGTAATGACCACATGCACAGTGGCTATGAGGCACAGTGTGGATGTGTCAGATTCATTTTGGTGAGTCTTTTTGACACCCAAACCTCTCTTCTCAAGTGCACTCAGATGGCCGAGGAGAGAAAAGCACCCTCTGGTGTGGTGTGGTCCAGCCTAAGAAGTGCACGGAGGGGAGCTTGTGTGAGGCTTTGGGGATGCTCACAGCCCCAGAGCTGCATGACCCTTCCTGGGCAGGTTTTGGGGGGTTGAGCTGCCCTGCCCCTTAGATACCCACGGGGAGCCCCTTTGAGAAAGGAATGGCAGCTCCTCCATCAGGAGGGAAGACGCTATTTCCCACCCTGCCTTTCAATGTGTACTCCTCGCGCCTGTTTTCACCTGGGGCTGTTACCTTCATCTACGTGCTCATGCTGAGGGCCGACCTGGTCTCTGGCTCTGCAGGGTCACAAGAAACCTGTTGTTTTGCACTTCCCCCACTTAATTTGTCCAAGTCAGAGCCCCTTGCCAACGTCTTCCCTGGTTTCACCCGTCCTTCCTTGAAGTTTTCGTGTTGAATTTTTAGGACTCGTCCCGTTGTTACTCTATGTTAGGATTCGATTGTGATGGATGCCCCGGTTCTCTGTTTGACAACTTTCTTCCCCTCGTCCCATCTGCCTCTTTGTAGAGAACGCAGCCGTGAACGCAGGCAGATGCCCCCACGTCTTTGGCGAGTGTCAAATACGAAATCGTTCATGTACTAAGTGACACTTAGGAAAATGCTTGGCAAAAGGTGAATTGTTCTTCCAAACCGGACCACATGACTGGATGTTTAGGATTTGGGTCATGTGGGAGAGTTTCATTTTTTCCGCTGTGACAGTGTTTTCCTCTATGGCAGTATTTGGTGGCAGGAGCGGCTGGGACGCACCTTCCCCTACTGCCCAATCCTCCATTCATTTCCCTTGTGTCACGTTGGGGAGGCTTGTTTGGGGTAATTTAGCTTTTGAGCATTCTTTTCTTATTGGATAGAGCCTGTAATGGAGTTTCTAAATTGAAATTCTTCCTTCAGGGAGCCCAGGGCTCTGACGCTTCTAAATTTACATCTGGGTAACAGATTTGCTACAAAGCTGGAGTACTGAGGTACACATTCAATGTTTCAGAAATTTTACAGAGAGTCCCATTCCTCGGGGTCTCATCCAGTGAGCTCCTTTATCAAGGACAGATGGTTGACTTTGAGGATGATCAGGAAGTTTCAGAAACATGACATAATGTTTATCTCTCTTAAGATTTTTCGGTTTGGCTCCTGAACAGCCGTCCCTGTGCCCAACTCATTTTCTCTCTCTGTCTTTGGCAATTTCTGGTAAAAAATAATGTCTAGATATGTTTTTGCATTGCCTTTTGTAAAGAGAATAGATTTGCTTCTAATATATTGGTTATACTTGACCGTCTTGAGATCATAAAAACTCAGTGTTTTCTCTTATGAAAAATAATATGCTTTCCTTAGAACACGCAAATATACCACAAGCTCTCTGAAAAAGACTATTATAGGAAAAGAACCCAAAGGTAACCATTTTGACCCTGAGTTGTGATCAAAATGGTCCTTTTATACCTGTCTCACGTGTGGCATTTAGATGCAAGCTCTAGTAGCTGCAGAGTCTCGTGAGCTTGTTTCTAGGATGACATTTAATAGGGAGGATCTGATGGTATGATGTGTGTTTAGTGATTTTTAAAAAATCTGAAATGCAAATCAATTTTCAACTATCTTTATAAGTGCAGAAAAATGCCTCCAAACCCGTGTATCAGTTCCTGCGAGGCAGTAGTATTTATTTAGAAGCAATAATACATGTTAGAATTCTTTCAATTGCTTTCTATGCTGAATGTTCTTCATTTAAAAATAGCACATGTATTTTTTTCTCCTGTCTTGAAATGTGTTAATAGATATATTATGCCTACAGTTTGTTTGCAACATCTGTGCCCACTACAATTCACAGACACCATGTCACTTCTCCCTTATGTGTAATAGATCAGTGAATAGAGTTCAAAGTCCTGAGTTTGGGGACTGGGGGGGGGACAGGGAAAGCAATGAGTATGTTAAGCTGTTCGTGTAAACTCCCTAGGAGCACGGAATGTCTCACAGTCTACGTGACATGAGTCACTCCCACGCAAAACTGGAGTTGTCAGCTACTCCGTGGCTGCTGGCTGTTTGTTCTGGAGGCAGGTGGTGGCGACCAAGGGGTCATGGGCGCCCTACAGAGGCGACCCCAGAGCTTGGTCCTATTTTCTTCTTGGGTTTTATGCATCTATCTCAGAGTATGTGGTTCCCTAACAAAGACATGGCCAATATTTTTCACCCAAAGAACTGAACCAGAGAGAAGGTTAATTTACCGAACATAAAATAAAAAAATTAAGTAACAACCACTCTAGGGAAAATATTGATGGGGGGAGAAAGAAAGCAACACAAAAAAGTGAAAAGCCCAAGGGATATTAACTTATGAGCTTTCTTGTTTAATGGGAATCAGTGTGCTTTATTACTGTAGTATTTATTGTTAATTATATGCAAAACATTAGAAAGTGGCTGATTTAATGAGAAAGTTTGTTAAAAGTTAGGTATTAATAACTCTATGGGTTTTTAAATTTATTAATCAGTAGTATTTATGACATTTCCTACAAAGAATGGAGCTTGCCTGGGCTTATTGGAGAAATATATTCACCTCGGATTTCTCAGTTGTCAACAGAACCATCAAATGCTGAATGCAAGTGCCTTGCCTCTAGCCCCTTAATAACAATTCCCACTCCAGCTAGGCATTTGAAAGTGTTTGGAACTGCTATGAAAACTCAGCAGTTCTCAGGTCTGAGTTCCTCAAAACCTAGAGTGGACAAAGCCCCTCCCTATCCCCCATGGCCTTGACATAGTCCATGGCTGGCTCAGCCTGGGTCACACAGGAATCCACACCTGCAGAACTCTGTGCCCTTCCGGGGAGCATCCCCTCCCAGCCTGACCTCCTGTTCTTCATCTTGGAACCAACCCCTTGAAGGATCATTCCCCAGCAAATCATAACACGTTTACTTACCCCAAGGGGAAATCTGGGGTATGTCTCGTGACCCAAGGAATAGAACTGGCATGCAGCTTGATTTTGTTCCTGTATCATAGAAAATTGTCTTGCCTTCAGAAAAATCAGAGCTGTTCCTCCCCAAAATGAGAAGGTGGTTGGTTTTTGTCTTTGTTCCTTCTGGTTTCCTGAGAAGCACCCATACCTCCTCTTAGGACCAAGGACCTGTTGCTTCCCATGTAGCTACCTGCTCTAGATTCATGCTGTCAATCAACTTTGCGATATGTTTTTAGTCAACAATGGTTTAAAAATTAAACCATCTACCTCCCTACTAATTGCCTTCTTATTGGTTCTTCTGAAAACTAAAAAAACACACAAAAAAAACAACACTTTGTTCCCAAAGAAATAACTCTCTAGTTGTAAAATTTTGTCAACATAGTGAGTATTGAGGGATACATTTGAGAAGATTTCCTAGTGTCTTTTATCATCTCATGGCAGCATTGATTTGCATGCAAGTCTACAAAGAATATTAGACCAACTTGTCTGTGATCATCCCACAGGGCCTTTAGCTGATTTCAGTCTGCACACTCCACGTAACACACCAAATTTATTGAAGGATTTTTCTGCTGTCGACACCTCACAACTTCCTCAGGGCCATATGCCATTCAGTGCTCCTCAGAAAGGAAGTCTACAGTGCAAAACTTGACATGACTCTTCAGCAAGTTGGGGAATAGGAGCAGGTATAATAGACATACTGGCTTCTGGTTTACTGGTCCCTAGTTCTATCTAACTAAACAGATGAAATGAATAACATCCATACAAACAAACAAACAAAACACCCCAAACTCTACTTACTTTTCTTCAACTTCTATGTAATGTTTTATTAATAGCTAAGATTTGGCTTTACCCTAGATATTTTCTTGTAATTTTACAACACAGCTACTCCATACGATTCATTCTTCCTCTAATGGGTACTAAGTAACCCCACCCTTATGCTTTTGCTTTGTTTCTTTACTAACATATTTATGAAGTATAGTGAGAATGGTTTCACCCTGGCTTTTCTGGGGGCAGCTAAATGATGGTTCTGGAGGAAGAGGGCTTCGATGGTTATTCACATGGAGTCACATGGGACCGAGAAAGGAGAATGTGCTCCAGGTGCCCTTCAGCAGTGCAGCTTTAGCACCAGCCTCTGGGAAAGACCGGTGTTTCCAGGGCAGCTTCTCGCAGTGAGGGCAGGGCGCGAACCAGGGGCCAGCAGCTGCGGCATGGCATCCTGACGCAGCCTTCCTTCCTGCTGAGAGGATGACCGTGTGTTACACTGGGACTTCTGCGTTAAAGGCCAGGACACTCCTCTCTCTGCCTCTAAGTGATAATCAATCCTGGGACTCTCCTTGGTGCTGCTGCCACCTGAAGGGCTAAGGATGAGGAAGAAATTAGGAGGGATCTCAAACAAGGACAAAGGAGGAGAACAAGGGAGAGGGCTGGAGGGAAAGACTATTAGAAGCAGAGGATTGGGAGGATTCTCAAACAAAACTGTGGCATTTACAGAATGATGGTGGCATGTCCATGTCGTTGGACTCTCTAACGTCACAGGCACATGACAGAGGTCCACTTTTTTTTATCAAGTTGAAGTGTGTCTGTGTAACTGGATTTGACAATGAAATACGAGGGAAGAGATCTATCTGTATTTCATGTTTAGCTGGAAGTTTTCAGACACCATGCCTGAGGTCTACCCAGAAAAAGTCCAACCATTGTTAATACAATGAGAACGGCTTGCGTGACATTGATGTAACCTGGCAGCCAAGGACAGAGGGCTGTAATGCGCATGTGTGAACAATGACGACTTCACTGTACTAGTCAGTGGGGGTGGTAGATACCACTGAGTGAGCATGTGTACTGTGTGGCTGCCACATTCAAAATGACGGTGCAAGTAGAGCAACGGATCTGCATCAAATTTGGCATTAAGCTTGAACATCCCTCCACAGATATTATTGCGATGATTCAGAAGGCTTTGGGGCATGATGCAATGAGTGCAGCACAAATAAAAGTGTAGCACAGACACCTCAGAGATGGTCGAGAATCTGTTGAAAGTGGTTCACATCCTGGAAGGCCTGCAGCAAGCAGAGCATCTGAGAATGTTGAACATGTACGGGCTGCTTCTGACTTTCCTCAAAACTAGAATCACCTTTGAAAAGAAAGACTTTTCAGACTATCCATGAGATGCAGGAGACTATAATGGGACAGCTGATGGCAATTCCAACAAAGGATTTTGCAGGGTGTTTTTGAACAGTGGAGGAGATGCTGGGAGAACTGCGTGAGGTCCCAAAGTGCCCACTTTGAAGGGGACTGAGTCTTATGTACAATGTTTCTTGTATCTTCTTCAATACATGTCTTTATTTTTCATGTTACAGGGCTAGTGAGTGGCTGGATACTTTCTGGACAGACCACATCCCCCGCCCCACATTTTCTCTTTGCCTGGTAACATCTAAGAAGATGGCTGCTCCGTCAGCCTGGATCCTTGGGTGGCCACAGCGAGCAGAGTGCCCCGCCAACCTGTAACGGACATGCAGACTGTTGGAGAAATAAACCTCTTCGCTTTAAGTGTCTGAGATCGGGGGGATGTTTGTCACTGCAGTCTCACCTGGTTGGCCTAACACGTACTGAAGAAGAGAGGCTGAGAAAGTGCCGACCACAAATACACTGAGAAAGAAAATGAAGAATTAAAGATGAACAAAAATAGGAGACCAAGGAAGATACAGAGAAAAGGAGGGAGCAAAGAGAATGTAAAAGAACAGAAAGACGAGAGAAGAGTGAAAAGAAAGAGAAAGAGGAAAATGACAACAAAAAAAAAAAAGAACCAAGAAAACCAAGGCCGTGCTTGCCCGGAATCTCTGGAGTGGTAACTCGCCATATACAGTAAGTGTATGGGCCTCGATGTGAACTGTGTCTTTTCTTTTATTTCATAAATAGTTATTAACTACCATCTTCTTCAATATGCCTCAACTTGCGTATTGAAACCAACATTATTTTTACACGGAAGCACACCGAAACTCATGGCCATGGGCTGGTGTCTGAAACGGGACGGCGCAGCTTTACGGTGAAAACCCAGGCTGTTGTGGAAGGCGGCCTGGCGTAAGGTCAGGTTCGAGCTCTTCAGACCACGCCCACAGGCGCCCCGAGGCTCCCACGCACCTCTCCGAGGGGCGAGGTGGGACTAGCAACCCATCTATCTCGGTTTCCACCAGAGCAATTGCATTTTCATGTGGCGGGTATCACAGGCCTTACATAAGATTTTATGGAGAGGAAGTGTTCTCTTTTTAAAAGAAACAGTCTTCTATCTACAGTCCCAGTCCATCCTGGACACGATATCACATACTTCTCTAATGGTCCATCCAAGCATCATGGAGGAAATGAACTATTCACGCAGAATGAAATGAAGCTTGCAGCTTTAAAACATGGCTTCTTTATGGACGATTGCTGTTGGCCCGGGATCTCACCTGATCAGGAGGCCTTCAGAACCGACAACAGGGAATGCCAGACCCACGGAGAGGGACTTACGGAGGAAAGACCCCTTAGGTTCTGAAGATGACCGAAGCAGGCAATTGCCTGACACTCTGACTTCACGGAAAGCCTATTCCCTGTCCACAACCCAAAGCCACGTTCGAGCATTTTCACTAGACTGCATGGAGATTCTTCCCTCCAGTTCAAAGCCAGGAACAGTTGCCAAGGATGTTTAGGACCTCTTCTGTTCCCAGGGGACCATAGCCAGTCACCCAGTAGTCACAGTGGTCATTAACTTCTGGCGATGAGGTGGGTGAGAAGTAAGCAAAGCCTTACATCCCTCTTCTGCTTTGGACAGCTTTTTCTCAAGGAAAGTTATATTGGACATCTCTCGGTTGAAAAGGCAACTCCTGGGTTGGCAGGAGACCTGGGGGGTCCTGTTGTACTGGGGCCACAGCAGACCACTATTCATTCTGGATAATTGGGTAGGAATGAGGGAGAAGGCAGCGACACCACGAGGAAAGCATCAGACACCAGATTATAGCACTGGAAAAGGAAGGGAACGCCCGTCACACACAGGAGCAGACGCAAGAATAGCGTCTGGGAGTTCGAACCGCTGGGGTCAGTTCTCCTGCTCTTTTGGTTGCTTGTGAGGTAGGTAAGCTGCAGGAAGCATGAATAGTACAAACTAGTACTTCTACTGCTGAATACACTCTCTCCTCACTTTATGTTATCCCAGATTTAAAGACTTGCAGGAATGTTTTTCATCTGTGGATTGGTGAGATTTCTAAATTCAGACTGTATGAAGGTAATTTGAGCTGTGTTTATATAATACATGTTCGTGTTGGCGGCTGTCCCTAACTCTATTTCCATAATCATGCCTCTCCGCCCAGCTCTGCAACTTTGGCTTCGTGTAAAGCAATAGCCCACCAGTGGCTCGGAATCGTTCCACATGGACAATCTAGAATGATTTTTCTCCTCACTAACTAAAAAAAGAAATGCTCGTATGTACCTGGTTCTTCGGCTTACAAATGAAATAGTCCATTTCTCACGTCGATTATAGCTTAGGAGATGTTTTGCACAGTAAAATATAATGGAGCCAATAAAAACTAGAGCTTTCTCTGCTCTTATCTAAAGAGGAAAGAAAGAACATTAAATCAGCATCCACTTGAAGAAGTTCATGGTTTGAAGAGAAGAGAGGTGCCTGAGAGTGAGCACGTAGGTGGCTGAGCCGCTCCAGGGCTGAGGGGCAGTAACCAAAGCCACACAGTGTGAGGAGTAGCAGAGGAAGCAGACAAGCAATGCCAAGGACCCCCTGGCTCTGGCAGTGACAGGAGGGAACTAGAAAAAAAAGTAAGAAACGACCGCAAGTAGTCAAGGGTCAAGGCTCCTTTCAGCCTAAACCACCAGTACGTGAGCTGGACCTTGGAGGGAGTTGGAGTTGGCGTGGTTGAAAAACAGGGACGCTGAAGAACTGGTTACAGGACAAAGAATCACAATTCAGTCTCTGTCCTTGACTTATTGACAATGTCCTTCTGAGATTTTTGCAAAGAAATTGTTTTTTAAAGTTGCAGCCTTGTTGTATCATTAGAAAATGTGCTTAGTACGGAGGAAATTCTGTGTTTCGTAGCTGGAGACAGTTGTGCTGGTGGAATCAGAACAGGAAAATCTCTATATTGCCCTCCTATTATTTCAATTCAGTGAGGCCCCCAGAACTATTAAAATCATCCAGGGACTCCTATTATACATTTATCAAAATCTATAGAATACACAACATGAAGAGTGAATGCTGAGGTCAGCTATAGATTTGGGGGTGATAATGGTGTGTCATCACCAGGAGGTTCATCAGTTATAACAAGCATGCCACCTCAGTCACAGATGTTGATACTGGGGCGTCTATGCATGTGTGGGGCCAGGGGTATAAGGGAAATCTGTGTACTTTTGGCTCCATTTTGCTGTGAACCTAAAACAGTTCTGAAGTCAAGTCTATTTTTAAAAAAGAAAGAACAAAAAATAATAATCCATGATCACGCAAAAAGGCTGTATCATATATGGATGAATGTTACTTTATTGCATGCCATCTTCCAAAGAAAATCTTAAGATTTTTATGCAAAGATGCCTTATACCTATATTCTCATTGAATGGGATGGAATCCAAAGCGATTTTCTGTGGGAGAAATTACAATCATTAAAGGGGAAAGCGGGCTAATTAGGCCCATCCACGCTCAGTGTGAATCCACATGCGGTCATACATGCACTAGCACACACATGCTGGTACACACATACGTAAGAAGTTTCACCACTCGGAACAAATGAGAAATGCCTAGAGAGGAGCTCAGGCTCAAACCCAGCTTTGAACTTGGGAACTTTCCACACAATGTGTTTGCTGGGTGCGTGGATTTGATGAAACATGCCTGTGCTCCAGCCAAGAAACACTGTCACTGCTGTTTATCTTGGAGATTCAGGGCTTTGCCAGTGAACTGTGTGGGTGTAAAACGGCGGGGGGTGGGGAGAGAAAGTGATAGGGCAAGACTCAGCCCTGGCAGGCATTAAGTGAAAGTAATATTGTGCTTCCTACGGTACCTTCTCATTTGGTGATTAAATTAAGACATGTTCGTCTTTCAGATGGATGTTCAATGCCTTAGGTTAAGTGAAATGTTCCTGGAGATAAACCCATCTGCTTTCATGTCTGCTCTGGATGCTCTGTAAATATTTAATGTCTACTCTGCATCTTCCTTGGGTTCCCTAAGTCACTCTCTACATTCTCAGGGAGCAACCCTGGCATGTCTGCAGAGAGCAGACACTGCTCCTTGATCCACTCCTTCCAAGGTAGTCATCATGGTATGATTCTGAGCTGACTGGGGACAGGCAAGCTACCCCCAGTAGCAGCTCATAATAACTCACTTAAGAATCTTATAAGCCAGCCTCTTGAACTATCTGCTTCTTCACCTACTCCTTCCAGCAGCTTCCCTAGGTAGTTATTCCTTTATTTTATAGAATAAGGTTTACAGAAGGTCAGCTGCCCAAAGACAAATGGCCAGAACCTCGTTTGCTTGGACAGTGGACAGCTTACTCTTCTATCCCGATATGGCATCACTTCTTCCAGGTGAAATTGCCAACAGATGGTTGCCAATGCCCGTTCAGTGACAACAGGAATGTCCAGTTTGGGGCGTAGTGAAGAAAGAAACTTTACTCAGTGCAAAACAGCTCAGTTGTGATGCAGAATGGCCGTGAAAACAGCAACATCTGTGGAACAGCTCACCCGTGACACTGCACAGCTGTGAAAACAGCATGGCTGCAGAACAGCTCTGGGGCCACGCTGCCCCAGGGCCAGGGCCCTCCCTGGCTGCACAGCTCTGCTTGACTCCTTGAAGGCCTGCTCTGCTCTGAGCCAGTCTGCTTGGCGCTGCACTGGTCAGCTCCCCTCTGCTCCGGCAAGACATCGTCAGTCTTCCACCTTCTGTGAAGACTAAAACTGCACACTCTGAGCCAGAGCGGACCTGGCTTATATGGATAAGAGTCCCCAGCCCTGGCCCCTGATTGGTCCATCCTCATGCAAATGAGGACTCCAAATCCTCACAGTTTGATTAGTCCAAAAAGCACCGCCCTGACTGGTCAGAATAGAGCTGCCTCTGGTTGGTCAGAACTGCACAGTTCCAATCAGATGCGGAAAGCTTCGGTCCTATTGCTTGAAATAGGATTCCAGGAACTCCTTTATAAGGGTGGCTCAGCTCAAAGCAGGCAGGCAGTTCAGTGCAGAGGCTCATAGTTCAGTTCAGCACAGGCTTCTCTGTGAAGTGCAGTTTGCAGGAGAGGCCCCTATGTAGAAACATGGAAACACAGAGATGCTAGGCTCTGTTTTTAAAATTTGAGCCCAGTTATCCACCAGGGGCCCTTCCTAGTAAGTGTCTCCCCACCACCCCCACCTCAGGGTTCACAGAATCATTGACCGTTAAAGGGATGGATGTCTTTCCCTCTTGATTCAGCAAAACTGAGCTCAGGAAGTGCGTTGCAAAGCCCAGCCTGCAGTGGCCCGCCATATCACACACCGGCGCGCTGTGAACAGGGTCTCCAGAGGGGTTGGGCCAGCAATCTACAGCGTGGTTACAATGGCACTTTGGTGCTGCACGGTGGCCTGTCGTGACAGGAGTGGTTTTTGTCTGGAAATCGTTGCCAATTTGGTAAGCAAAAGCGGACAAGTTTTCCAATCTGCAATAATCAGCCATCCTACACTTACCACGGTGGGTCCACTGGGCACAGAATGAAAGGAGTCAACCAGGCATTTTCCCTGCCCAGCAGACGTCTGTGTTAAGTGATCTGCCCAGAAATGCCATTTATTCTTCAGAGTTACTCATGCTGAGATGCTGCCTTACCTCTTGGAGCTGAAAAACTGAATTGGACGAGATGAATGGTGTGGATCTTGAGGCTGCATGGAACAGGCACAAGATTAGTTATTTCTCAATTGCCAGCTAAGTTTTAACCAATTAATAGACTGACAGGTAATGGCTCAAATCCACAGGATCTTTTCAGGTTGCCCTGATACTTGGAAACTTTTCCAAGGGAAAATACGTATGTGCTTTTACAAAGGCCGGTAAGAGGGAGTTTTCAGGAAGTCAGAGTTACCAAGTTTGTATCAGTTGGCCAAGCCCTGAATAGCATCAGATACTTAACAACTATTGGTAACTCCCTTCTCACTGAATGTGGTTCTGACCCTGTCCCCAAGGCAACCCTGACCTGCAGGTTATTAACTGCAGCCCAAGGAAGGCCCCCTGGCTGTGGGGCTGCCCAGGCCTGAGAGGCACTTCTGGGTGGGCCCAGGGTAGGAAGGGTGTTTCTGAACCACTCAGACTCATGGCCTGCCTCTCACACAACATAAACGCTTCAGTTCGACCCTCAGATTTGTTTTTAAAGGCAAATTGAGCTCATATTTATTTTGCTCCTTCAACCCACGAAAAGGACTGTAAAGGGTTAAAAAAAAACAGGTATAAGTCCTCTGCATAGAGGAGATAAGAGAAACCTAAGTTTGCAGGTAGGAAAAAGAGATGGATGGGCGGCCACTGACTTGGCAGAACCCTCGAAGCTGAGACCTAAGGCAGCAGCAGGTAAAGGCAAGAGACCTGATGGTGCTTCAGAAAACTAGGGGTGAATGCCAGGTGCTTTTCAAAGTGAGGGTGAAGAGAGGGCAGGAACAGGACAGCCATCTGAAAGTCTAAGAGGCAGTTAGACAATGGATTCCCTCCCTGCCCCCTCTGTACAGCCCCACAAGCACATTCCCTTCCCCCACAATCCTGGCAGGAAACTACGAGGGTATTTTTTGGAGCAGTTCCTGCATGGGGAAAGACCAGACACAACTGGACTTTGATGTCACATGCTCCATGGAGCCTTGGTTATGCTAATTATCAGCTTGCGCTGGGGGAGGGGAAGACAATTTGCAGTCATTGCCAACTGACTACAAATTCCAAACTAACAACATAGCTGTGATCATGGAGTTGGGGAGAGAGGCACATGATCAGCTTTTTCTGAACTGGGGTGAGCTGGATCCAGCACCCCCTGAATGCTAACGATAGGGAAATTAGGCGGAATATTGCACACATGAAACTGTGGGGCAACCTCCCCTTTCATCCCCTTCTCTGTGTGATGCCTATAGTCCGGCAGCCAGGATAACACCAGCACCTTACAGGCGGTAGGTGGGGAGGTTTTCCGCCTGGAGAATCTGACTGGTGGTGAAGAGGTACCGGAAATTCGGATATCATCAGTGCCCCTGTGAAAGCACCAACCAGACTGCTCCGCAATGCGTGTCCCCTGACAACAGGCCCTCGTACAGAGAGCTCCCACCGGCACATCACACACCCGCTCACGGGAAAGCAGACATCCAAGTAGGACCAGTTGTTTCAGGAAACCTGCCAGCTTGAGGGGCAGAGGGAAAACACACACAGAAAAATACAAGAATTTGAAATTTTTTTAAAAAAGTATAGACAGAAGAGCACTTCAGAAATTATATTCAGGAACTAGGAAAGGGAATTTTTTTATAAAGAAACATTCAGAAAGCAGAATGGAATCTTAACAATTAGAAAAGTATGATGGGAAACAGAAAAATCTCAATCAGCGAGTTGAAAGATGAAAAGTTCAGGAAACCTAAACAGGAGAAAAGGCAAATGAATGCACACGGAGAGGAAAATATGTTTAAACAGATTATTAATCCAAGAGACCAAAATCAAATAATAGTTTCATAAAGAAAAAAGAGAGAAAATTATCCAAATAATGTTACAAATAAAATGTCCAGAATAAAGTCCTGCATGAGTTGCCACCTTAACGGAATTACCAAGAATGAGCAAAATGGATACAAAAGGCCCAAGCCCACCTACATCATTGTTAAATTTCAGAACACTAGAGACAAAAAAAAATTCATAAACCTTTCGGGAAGTGAAAACCAGTGATCAAGATTCAGAATGACATTGGACTTCTCTATCCACACTAGAAAGTGGGATAAATGACCGATGCGTGCCTTCAAAATCCTGAGGGGGATATGGCTTCCAATCTAATATTCTAATATTATTTAATATACCAATCTAATATACCCAGCCACACCATCAATGGAGGGAGAGGATAAAACAGGGACACTGTCAGACATTCCAGGTCCAAAAATCTTTCTTTCTTGCACGTTTTTTTCAGAAAGCTACTGGAGGAGGAAATCCTCTAAAACAAGGCAGTATGTCAGTAAAGAAGATACTGGGTCCTGGAAACAAGTAACCAAACTCGAAGAGTCGCCAAGGGAATGTCACTGGGGGATGGTGAAGAGAGAGCCCAGGAGGACATCGTAACAGTAAATCTAAAGCACATTAACTCCAGCCTGGAGCAGGAAGGCAGAGGGCTTTGGAGGGATGTCTCAGAAAAGAAGACTCAGTCGTGTACTGAATGTGTGTGGCTGTTAAGAAGAAATTTGTATTTATGCTAAAGAGTTTGGGGATGAATTAGTAATAGGTAAATAGAAAACGAAGCAACTCCATGTACTGAGGGGTGAGCAAAGGAAATCATTGCTCACCCTAGAGACTTTAGTACAGGAAAGGAAAGTTAATGACAGTTCACTGCATGGCTCAGCTGCAAAGACTGTCCTCCAACCTCACAGCAATGTAAAAGGCGATATATTGATCCAAACCAACATTGTGATATGATTGCAAAGGAAGACTATGGGGAGGGGAGAGAGTGTGTGTATGTGTCTGTGTGCATGCTCATGCTGCAAGGGGAAGGACTAAAAACATTAATTCTAGTTTCTATAGATAACTAAAAAAAAGTAACAGAAACAGTATGAGTGAATCATTTGGATAAGTGTAAATATAAACAAAAGAAACAATCAATAAAAATAGTTAAAAGTTAAACTACTTGGGAGACAAATGAGGAGATTACAAGGATTTTTTTAATGAGCCATGTGGGGGAAAAATCATTTTAATGCTGTAAAGATATAACTTTGGCCCTGGCCTGGAAGGTCAGTTGGTTAGAGCATCATACCAACACACCAAGATATAACTTTGATTAAGAAGTAAAACATAAAGCAAGAAAGAAAAGTATTCTCTTTAGAGAAAACAGATTTAATAAAACCAGAGCTATATGTGAACACCTGTCTATCCTGTGACTGGAAGAAAGGATAGTATGTATTCCTGGCAGGAACACACCATAAGGTATTATGCCCAGCCCGAGAGGTTGGTGTCCGCGTGTAATGGGATGGCAGCAAAGTGGCCAACCACTTGACCGTGACCACTTACCGTGAGATTTCCTAACACATATGTAGACACCTTGCCAATGTTCTGGCTTCCAGACCAATTTTACCTATGCATTTCTCCTGTGGGCTATGACAACCTGGGACATACTTCTCTGCAGAAGGGGTTTAACCAGACACTGATGATCAGTGGCCTCACCTGCCCCATTCACTAGACGCTGACTCTGGGAATTCGGTTTCACGCAGTAAAAACTCCTGGAGGATGCATACTGCGCGCCAGCCTGGGCAGTATGCTCAGGAACCAAAGGCCCTCCCCCCTTCCCTCATTCAGTACTTGTGTCTAATATGCCTGGAAACTGGGGAAACTTGGTAGTGGAATGGGCAAACCCCCTGACATAAAAAAGAACTGAAAGTGTGAAAAATTAGATTGTAGATGGACCTTCTAATTCTCACAAGAACCTTGGATAAGGCTTTTAGTTTTCACAAGAGGATATTCACCCTACTTTTCACCCGGTTGAGTTTTTAAGCATTTGGATTAGCATTAGCAGTGCTGAAGAGGGAGTGATTAAATCTGTCTGGAAGTAGCAAGGAAGGCAACATTCAAGAGAGGAGTGTCTTGTTCTGCTTTTATCCCTCATTTCTAACAGAGTATTTGGCACGTGATTGGCACCATGTAAACGTTTCTCAAAAAAATCAATGGTGGAAGGGTGGATGGATGGATGGATGAGCAGATGGATGGATGAGCAGCTGGATGGATGGATGAGCAGCTGGACGGAGGGATGAGCTGATGCATCTGAAATTCACCTTGGCTTATTAAGAAGGCACTTCCGAGTGCAGAGGGACCATACATGGGAAACTGTGTAATTAGGTTGTGTTGATTCCAAAAAAAGAAATCTTTGGACACATCTGTTTCTACGGCTTCTATACAGTCATAGTTATTCAGCTCTTTCAGCTTCCATAAATACAATTTTGAGACAAGCCTAGACTCCCAAGGGGGACCCTTTTTTAAAAGAGCTCATTTTTAGAGCTCTCTGTTTCCTAGGTTTAGATTTCAGAGAACTGTGGGGCTAATTACACATGTGTACTTCAGGATAGTTTCCAGCTATTTTTATTTGAGTTAGAAACACATTTTCTGTGCTCTCATTCCAGGTTGTTCTCTTTACCAATTATATATATATAATATTATATATTATATAATATATATATATTATATATAATTATTATATATATATTCAGGTTCTAAAGAACTGTCTGTCCCAAATCAAGTTCTGTTCCACTCATTCTCACCCTGTCTAAATCCAAAGTCATTGTACTTGCTGGGAAGGAAGTTTTTTGTTGTTTTTTTTTTTAATGTCTAAATGGCAGTGTCGCTGCTAAGGGACAGATCTCGGTCCCTTATAACATCAACTCTGGAATGAAAGAGTCCTCTGGAATCAAACAGTTGTCTCTAAGGTCAGTTGTGTGATTTAAGCCGCCTCGTAAGGAAAACTTCCAAACCGCATTTAGCTCACCTTGCTGAGCTGCCTGCGTCCACTCTCACTGCGAAAGGCGAGAAGAACCACACCCCTCTAGCCCGCTCCCCGCCAATAAATCTCAGATTGCTTTCACTGAAGAATAAATGTAGTCCCTCAAGGTGAGAAAAAATGTAGGCCCTCCCAAACAGGATGAGTTCTGCGTACTAAAAATAAAGAGCAGACATTTCTTTGTTTTTGCGTCGCATTTAGTTTGCACTTAACAAGTCTCTGAAATCAGTGTGGAAAATGAGGTGGCACTAACTTCGGTAGCTCCATGGTGAGGCGCCTGCACACATGCAGAGAAACAGACAAAATTAGGCAGGTGAGCCCATGAATATGCTCCAGAGGGATATGGCCAATATAAAGGCATCTTCTGAAAATGAAAAATATTGGATCCATCAATTCTGTTTTGGATTCCTGCGCTAACTCCCTTGGCTTTGCAGATGGGAGTAACTCGAGGCAGTGTTTGGACCATTGTACTTATGGAATATAATTTATGAGGCAATAACAATCCACTTAAGCTGGTTCTCAGCCACATTTATTCTCTGAGTGTGGATGTGCCTCCTCGCTTACTCCGAGGGCATCATCAGACGGGTGTTGGTGAGCCGTGCAACCCTGGCTGGCCAGCATCCACCTGCCTACAGCACTGTGTCTCTCTCCACGGCCCAGGTGGCTGCTTCTCTGCCCCTTAGAGCTGAGCTCACTATATTTATTGGCACTGGCCTTCCATAACCTTGGCATGGGGGTTGGGAATCTCTCCTTTCCACACTTCCTCTTATTAGCATGGGTGCAGCCAGCGACTGGCCTTACAGCCTGGGAAGAGAGATTTATTCAATTTTGCTCGACCATTGTTTATTTCTTTTAAACTACTTTTTAAAACCTATTTTTCCCCCGACATCATAATTTACACTAAAGTGAAAAGAGGCAATTCACACCTAATTTTTCAATGGAGGTGGAGAATGCCATGCAAAGTTGTGTCTGAGATTGAAGATAGAATTTTCCATGGTTTGTTGGGAATGTGTGCTGGTCCTTCTTACTCGAATTGTGGTCTATGGCTAACAGCATCAGCACCACCAGGGAGATTTCCGAAACAGGGACTCTCAAGCCCGCCATCTTCTTTTTAACAAAATCCCCAGGTGATTCGGAGGCAGTCAAGTTGGAGGTGCAGTGGTTAGAATGACATCTCTCACCCAAGCCAATGCTGATTCACTCCAATGGCATCGGCACTGAAAAATCCAGCTGGACTTCACACTCTGGATTTTAAGAACCCAGCATGTTCCTTTGCCCATCCACCTCTACAGAGACTTTTGGGTCCTCGACTCGGCTCTCGTTGCTTGTTCATTATAATCATCACCGCCACTCCTCCTGCAGCTAAGTGGTACCTCACCACAGGGGTGAAGATAGTGGCTGGGTGGGTCCCGGGGCAGGGTTGCATTTTCAGGCCTGAGATTCCTAGAGCATGTTGGAATACTCATCAACCGTTGTGACTTTTCCTACTTTTACTTAAGTGGCATCCTGGATTCCAATAGTTTAGGGCAAAGCTTATACAAGTAATTATGAGTTTTCATTATAATTAAATTATAAATGTAATATTTTTATGAATGAACAAGTAAGCTTAAGCATCACCTTGAAAGTGTCTACATAGGCATTCATAATGGAATAGCACACTCCAGGCGACCGTGAATGCTGCCGTTACACTCATTATACTGACAGCATACAAACATTCCTGACAGAATTGGGAACCTATTAGCAGCTGACAAATGAGGGCTCGCCCTGTCTTCAGCTGCCCCGAGCTGTAAAAATTAGTTGGAATTGGTAGACACATTTGCATGGCGTTTGGGATCCAGTTTTTTAATATAATGAGTAATTGTTTAAAAGATAAAAACCCTAGATTTTCACCAAGGGACACAGAGTCTGAGGCGTACCTACAGCCGAGATCTATCACACCAAACCAAATCCCAGAATAAAAAGCAGGGCTGGGGAACAGCAAACAGACTGTGCCCTGGGCTCCAGCCTCGGTTAAGTGAGAGTGCTGGGTGTGCGAGCAGTGGCTCCTGCATGGATTCTAGCAAAGACAGTCCCTGATGTGGAAGCTGAGTGTCCTTCCCACTTAATCCTGTTACTTTTAATACGTGCATCCGTATACATGGGTTTCTTTGTCTTATGGCTGCAGTCTCTGCCGCTTGAGGCTTCAGAGGATTATGAAACTGTCAAGGGCGGGTGCCGAAACCCTGCAACAGATGAGTATCTTGGGGTCATCACTGGTCTTCCTCCGACCTCGGCAGAAAGTCAGGCCAGTCATTAAGGAAGGAAAAGCACATTGCACAGCCCTGCCTCCTCGCTGGCTCAGACTGTGTGGAGTGAATATCCTCGTCTTTGTGTATTGTTCGCAGGCGTGTAAACCCATGCAAAATTAGCACTTTATTTTTAAGGTCTAACATAAAAAGCTGTATTCTTAATACTTAGCTGAGATCTGGGTGGCCAGAGAAGACTTGAGATTGTCCCTGGTGACAGAGGGAGCTGCGTGTGCCCCGAGGCAGCCTGTCATGTGGACTCCGGAGAGGGGCAGGGAACGCATCTGTAGGCATAGGACTCCTCAGCAGTGGAAGACTCGCCAGTCTGGGAAGGGGGCTTCAGACCCGGGGCGCTGCGGGATGGTACCTGGCCAGGCGGCGCTCCTCCTCCACACCTCAGGCTGCCAGCACAGGACTCCGAATCAGGTGGTTCTAAAACCTCTCTGAACTTTAGCCCTTGGGCAGGGGTGGGGGTTAAGTATTATGGTTATAAGAGGAACCTGTTTGCCTAAACAGCCACCTGGGTGATTTGTGTGGCTGACTTTAGATCAAAGCACCACTTCTTCCTCTGGTTCCCACGGGCAGTAGCCCTGTTGGTCTCCTCCCCTCACACACACACACACACACACACACACCCTCAGTGACCACCACCCACCACTGGCCTGTGGGTTCAAGTGGCTTCCTGCATCCTACTCAGGTAATTTGTATGCGCTCAACTGGTCCACAATTTGCAAAACTAAACTTCTTTTGGATGGAGGGGGAAAATGCTTGGTGGTACAGTGGTTCAGAAGTGTGGGACCCAGTGCCCCGTCATTCCTACCCAGGTCTGAGGGGGCGCTCTGGACCCATATGAAGCTATTGTCATAAACAAATTATTCCTGCTGGTGGCGCTGCCTTTGCATAGAATGCCTATTATCCCCACCACACACATGCACCACTTCACACACACACACACCACGCACCATTTCTTCTTTCTTGACAATTCCCACCCCTCCGTCGGGACCCAGATCCATTTTCATCCTCTCCATGAAGGAATTAACTGACTCCCGAAGCCCCGACCGCCAGTATGGCAGAATGGGATCTCATTTGGAAACAGGGTCATTGCAGACACAAGTAGTTAAGAGGAGGTCATAGTGGAGCAGACTGGGCACCTAATCCAACATGACTGGCATCCATATCATGAGGAGACACAAACAGACATGCAAAGAAGAGAATCGTTGGGAAGACGCAGGTGCACAGAAGGGAGACGGCCACATGACCACGGAGGCAGAGAAGAGGGAGATGCATCCACAGCCCAAGGAATGCCGAAGACTGCTGTCCGCGCCAGATGCTAAGAGAAAGGGGGGTGGACAGAGTCTCCCCTGGAGCCTTCAGAAAGAGCATGCTCCTGCGTCTGATGCCTTAATCTTGGACTTCCAGCCTACGGCACCGTGAGAGAATAAATTGCACTGTTTTAAGCCGCTTGGTTTGTGGTAGTTGTTATGACAACCCGAGGAAACTCACACATTGACCGTTCTCAAGATATCCCAGCAGTTCGCTGGTGCTTCCTCAACTGGAATACAGCACTTTACTGGGGCCCTAATCACAGCGGGATGGTTAGGATTTACTCGCCTGTCTGTGAAACTAACTAACTAGTGACTCTCAAGTGCCAACACTAATTAACACTCAGCACAGTGCCTGGCACACAGAGGTGCTTGATAAATACAGATGAGCAATTGACAAGGTTCGTGCAAGAGGAAACAAAATTTGGATACTTACTTACAAGTCTGAGTGAGGCAGAGCCACAGTCCAAAGTGGGGTGTGGAAATAACACTGCAAATACACCTATTATGCTGTAGCCTGATGGGGATTTTTTTACAGTATTGCATTCATTAATTTTTAGACTCTCCCTCTTTTACAGAGAGCCAAATTGAGACAACTTTTCACAATTAAAAAGCAGGTCATGAATTTTCCCTGTTTCTAAATAATGCCAAAGGGAAGAGGGCTTCTTAGTTCCAGGGAACCCCAATTCTCATGCCCCCCAGCCAGGGGTGCCTTCCGTGACCAGGTCTCCTCTGCTTGGTCTGAGCCTCCTGGGGGCAGAATCAGGCGGTTCTCATTACCTGCCACACCCAAGAAACAAAAACCACCTCCATTTCCAAAACACACTCTCAGGGGCCAGGCCAAAACAGAGCCTGGGGGAGAGGAGAAATGAATGTTTTTATCATAATCCCTTAAAAAGGAGAAATGTCACCTTAATTTAATTGGGGCGTTGCTATTACATTTCTTCTCTATCTGTGCCACAGTTAAACTCTATTATCTAAAGCACTGACCCAAGATGAGCTACTTTTTCTCAAAAAAAAAAAAATCTTCCTGACATCATTTTTCCAACATCTTTTTGTAAGTCCTTTGGTTCTGAATTAATTATTCAGAAGAAGAGAGAGTGAATCCGAATTTCAGCTGGAAGCTTTGGGAGCCTGAGTAGTTTGAAAAACATATTTAAAATTGGACCATAGATGTGTTCCTAGAAAAAAATTTAAATATTTTAATAATACCAGGTTTTAAAAGCAAAGAGTGACAACTCCTCACCAGTAGGGACACAGAAAACATACATATCTGGGTACCAGCAGCTCACCAGCACCGGGACATTTTCCCAGGAGGGATGCTGATTATCAGAGTCTGGAACTTAAACACCGTGTCACATGTGCATTTATGCTTATTGAAGAGACACATGGCCTTTAAAAATAGACCACTATGTCTAATATTATTTTCTCTTTATATAATGCATATGTATAATTTAGATATTTGATTCCTTTGGGTATCAACAGCCTTGAAGTCTGTCCCCCAGCCGGGGAACTGTAATCGAATGCTTGGGGCAGGCTTCCGCCAGTACCGGAACTGTGCTTGCCCCCTCCCCATGGCTACTGTTTATCAATAGTAACAAGTAATGAGACAAGCAGCTTGACAAAGTAACAAGCAACTGCAAACCCTGTCTCATCACAGGGGATACCTGCTATGCAAACACAAAGGAGTTTGTTAGAGATCTAATGAGAATGGGGCAAGGATCGCATGATTCTCTTTGGAATATGAGAATAGTAGTTCCTGTTTGTTAAAGACAATACATATTCATATTAGGGGCAGACATGGTGATTTCTTAACTTAGGAGATGTGTTGGTTAGGATGTTTCCTCCCTAATGAAATAAATTATCAGACAGCCCATGAATCATATGAATTCAGAAATCCTTCTAGAGAGTCGATTAACATGTTCATGTACTTACAGTAGTGGATGCTTTTCATCTCCACCTTAGTTTCAGGTGTGGACCAAACAGGTAGATAAGGCATTAGACATCCGCATGCTGCCTCAGTTCTTTTTCTCCTTCTGGGTAATTCTGATTGCAGCAGGCAGGGCAAGGGACCCCCAGCAACCTGAATGATACACTGCCCTCAAGATCTTACTCTACCCAGATTCTCCTTCTTGGGGTCTGCTACTAGTGACAAAGTTATAAAGCTGAGATATGAGAACGCCTCCAATTTTACCCAACACAGAGTAGGTTCCCAATGATATTTGTTGGGTTAATGAATAAATTAATAGTGAAATATTATTAATAGATGTTAATAGTATTGGATATGCTAAATAAATTAATATTCAAATATCTGCCCTTCTCAAGGATAGTAATTAATAGAATAAAATAGCAAAGAATCATGCCATCTGAAATCACAGGAATTACAGCAATAACCAAAATAACAAAATAAATCAAAGAGAACGTATGTGTGAGAGTGCCTTTATTTAAAGTGGACGGAATCCTTGTCAGAACCACCTTTTGCTGCTGCATCCACCTACCTGCTCCACAAGGTTCCCGTTATTTATCAGTTATTTTTTTCAAAGGGTGGATTTGAGACATGAGAACCAGGAAGTAGAGATACTTATAGGAAAATCTAAAAGGGAAGGGGAATGAAGCAAAAACAGACAAACAAAAACCCATACTCAAGAACGCTATTGGGAATAAATGGCTTTTCATTTATAAAAGTCTGTATTGCATTATTTTCAAAAAGTAGAATTAATCTCAAACTGGACTCATGCATTATATTTTCTGTTTTTATAAGCCAGCTTCTTTAACATATTTAGACAGGTTACAGCTGAATTTTACATTTAATCACAAAACTGGTATTTAATAAAAGGTTTCATTTTTACATGGATCATACACATGGGCTTAGAAGTAAAATTTCCCTATCGTTCCAGAGTTCTTTATGTCCCAATGAGTAGAGACCTTTTTGAAAATAGGAAGTGAGGTTTGGAGGGATGAGTGCATTCTATGATGTCTCAGAAAGTGTCTTATTTGTCCCATATTTGTCAAATTGTAGGTTCACTAATTTCTTGCCACGTTAGCATACATCGTGACAGGGAGAAAAAGAGAGAAACTCCAAAACTTGTGTTGGCATATGCTTTCATTTAAAAAATAACAAGTGTTCCAGAAGTTTAAAAAAAATCAACTTCAGCACTCATCAAACACAATCCCCAAATTAACTTGTATTTCCCTTGTGGCTCCCCAGAATTGTCAGCAAATGAAAAATGAAGAAAAAAAGAATAGATACAATGTAAACAGAAGAGACTAGAAATATCCCAGCAGTCTTGTGCTCCCCGTCTCTGCACCTTCCCTCCTACGTTACTTCCCCACTGAACTTGCCATGTTCTCATATTTATATAACTTTCAACTTTCTTTATCATCCTGTGCCCCT
This sequence comes from Trachops cirrhosus, assembly GCA_028533065.1. Lineage (NCBI taxonomy): Eukaryota > Metazoa > Chordata > Mammalia > Chiroptera > Phyllostomidae > Trachops > Trachops cirrhosus. The sequence goes on along the minus strand of CM052548.1, from coordinate 6,037,221 downwards.
GCTAGAAAGAAAACTCCATGAAGGCACAGATTTTTTTTTTATGTTTTATTTTTTGATGCCTCCTCAAGTGCTTAAACTGTGCCTGGCACATAGTAGGCATGTTGTAAGTGTTGGATAAATTGAATTACCCTAATGAAGGACCTCAGGTATCATGGCAACATAAAACAGCTGAGTCCCAATATTCTATCAGCATTTATTTAGAACACAATGTGGTAGAGTGTTCTCTCGAGGAGTACTAAGTCAGGCTTTACAGAAACAATAAACTAAATAACATTTCTATGGCACTTAAGCAATTTACAAAGTGCTTTTCTGGGCACTGTCTTATTTGATCTCCCAGCAGCCTCTTAGGGAGCTTTTTTCTATTCTCTGTCAGAAAGGAGGTTATTGAATCTCAGACAGATTAAAGGATCTGTCCCTAAACACAAAGACCAGAAAATGCTGCAGCCCAGATGTGAAGCTGTGCACTTTGAGGGCAAAGTTTATTTTTTCTGCCCTCAGCTACATGACCTCTCATTTCTGGATTCCTCTCAGGCTTGTGCAGGCTGCACCCAAGCTGCCCTCTATGCAACATCCCTTTCTATGACCATTTCAGTGACCAGTGACTTTTGACCATAAATGGACCTAGGTCAGCTTGTTGAATGCTTAATAACTTCAGATAATTCTTACTTGACAACCACGTTCTTGTAGTTCTTATTGGACACTATTTTACCCAATGAAATAGAGAGGGCAATTTTCTCAGGTGCTGTTATTTCCTTTCATTAATAATCCCAAGCTGTCCATCACAAACAAAGTAATGCAACAATTAGGTACAGTGGTAAACAAGAGATGCTTTAAAAAATGATGGTTTCCATGATTTTTTTAAAAAAACCCTCCCAGTAAACTAGGAATGGAGAGGAACCTTTTTCAACTTGAGAAAAAATAGTTACAAAGAAACCTACAGCTGACATCATACATAAGATGAGAAACTAGAAGCTTTCCCACTAAAATAAGTTACAAGGCAACAATGGGCCCCTCTCACCACTCCTGGTGAACACGCACAGGGAGCTCTAGTGGATACAGTAACACAAGAAAAAGAAATAAAAGGTTTACCAATTGGAAAGGAAGGTAAGAGACTGTCTCTGCTTACAGGTGACGTGATCGTCTATGTAGAAAACCTGAAAGCATTGATAAAAACAAACTCTTGGAACTAATGAGTGATTGTAGCAAGGTTGCAAAAAACAGAGTTAATATATAAAGGTCAGTTACTTTCCTATGGACCAGTAACGAACAAGTGAAATCTGAACCTAAAAACACAACACCATTTAAATTAGCACCCCCCAAAATGAAATACTTAGCTATAAATCTAACAAAACATGTGCAAGACTTATGTGAAGAGAACTATAAAACTCACTAAATAAAATCAAAGATGAACTAAGTAAATTATGAGATAATTCATGTTTATAGGTACGAAGGCTCAGCACTGTTAAGATGTCAGTTCTTTGGAATTTGACCCATAGATTCAATGCAATCCCATCAAAATCTCAGCAAGTTATTTTGTGAATATTGACAAACCGATTCTAAAGTGTGCATGAAGAGGAAAAAAACCCAAAGCAACCAAGGTGATACTGAAGGAGAAGGACAGAGTTGGAGGGTTAACACTGCATGACTTCAAAACTTACTGTGAAGCTACAGTGACCAAGACAGTACTCTGTCCAGCAAAGCTATCATTTAGAATGGAAGGGCTGATAAAGTACGTCCCAGACAAGGTAAAGCGAAAGGAGTTCATCATTATTATATGACATGTTAAAGGGTGTTATGTAAGAAAAAGAAGATCAAAACATTAAAATGGCAATAAATACGTAGCTATCAATAACTGAATCTAAAAAACAAACTGAGCAAACAAGCAGAACAAAAACAGAACCACAGTTGGGAGGGTGGCCGGAGGAGTGGGGCCTGGGGGAAAGTGAAGTAAGCACAAATTGGTGGTTGCAGAACAGGCAGGGAGATGTTAAGAGCAAGTATAGGAAACAGAGTTGCTGAAGAACATGCATGACCCACAGACATGAACAAGGAGGGGGGATTGCCAGAGGGAGTTGGGGGTGCTGGGTGAAGCGAGATGGAGGGGGGAAAATTGGGACAACTGTGAT